>PVIJ01002684.1:18564-153559 GCA_004024925.1 Scalopus aquaticus
GCGAGAGGGTTCACCAGAGACAGAGGGGGGAGCAGAACAGGCAGATAGATGGAAATACACTGCTGAGGGGAGCAGCGGGCAAGGCAGGAGAGGTCTGCCGCGCCATGTGGGATTCTCCCCAGCCGGGCGTCGAACTCGCGTCGCCACTGCCGACAGCTCCACAGCACAGCGCTTAACCGCTGCGCCACCGGGGAGGCCCTATTCTCCACTTCTTTTGCTTCATTATTCTACCGGAAAGAGGAGGAACCAAGCAGAAATAACAATCTTTTATGTGGTTGCTTGGCTCTCTCCATACCATGGGGACTGCAAACGGCATTGATGGTCTTTTGCCCTTTAGCCACTATGAAAGCTGTGTTGTACATGTAGCACAGCATATATGCAGGGCCCAAGGCTTGTCTTGGTCACCAACCTTGCATCCGAAGTCAAGATGATAAGCCTTCTTCACTTGAGAAGTGATCCTTTCCCCACAATTAGAGCAGAAATTGTCCATGCTATAAACGCACTTTTGAGGCATTACTGTTCTATATTGTGCCTAAATGGATTTATAACATAATAAATAATATTATGTTAATATAAAATAATAACAGTTCTATGGAACAGTAGCTTCAACTTTCTTGCACAAAGTCTGAAATATTTTCCATGCTCAACCTTTCTGACAGAGCTTTATATAGTGCACTGCTGACATCAGCTTACTTCAGCAGCTGCCAGGCAGTAGTACTGCATTGCATCAGAAAATGATGCAATCAACTCTGGATGATGTGTGCATGATGATATAATGCAATGAGATGCAATATTACATCATTCTAGGCTAATTTAGGATGTTGTTGCAGTCCTACTGGGTAAATTTACATGGTGAAACATATAAAATGAATTATATGAAATATCTTCAAAACAAGAGCTAATACAAAAATTTCAGGGTTATATTCCTGTTCAGCACACCAAGATACTACAGATTAGGGCCTTTTTAAGTCAGTTAGGATCTCACTGTTGACCAGTGTTATTGCACACTAATTACACTATCGTTCTTTTGAAGATCTTACACACTAGAGTGTGTTTTGTCTTGATACCTAGTGGCAGGCAGGTTTGGGGGTCCTGGGGTGCCCCTCATTCTGCCTGTAGCACACAGGCTCTGCTTTTGGTGACAGGCAGCTGTCTAGCTCTCCAGTCACCAGGCTTCTCAGATAAAGAAGACTCTTTCAAGCCTTATTTTGTTTTGACTTTGCTTTTACTGAAAATCTTGGCTCCCCATGAAGGCTGAACGCGCTCCCCATGTGGTTTGTGGGCAGCAAACAAACAATTCATCAGACCGAAAACGTTTTTATGAAACAGGAGGAACTTTCAGTCGCTAAGCCTGTGTTTATCCTTCCCATTAAGCGCCTCTGGGTGCGCTCACAGACTGATGCAAGAGGCAGGAAACAGGCGAGCACCCTGCCTGCCGAGAGGGGGAGAGTGCAATTGCAACCCGGCAGTTCAAGGCAGCTCTGCTGCCAGGCGAGCCGGGGCAGCAGCGTCTCACACCCCATGAAGGCCCGGCTGTCAAGCTGCTGCCGCTTTTTGTCTGTTTTGGTCTCTTCAACGTGTCACAGAGAAACACGAATGAAGAGGATGCGGCCGGATTCCATGATTCAGCAGGAACAAGACGTGGAGGTGGCCAGGGCTGACCCCTGCCCAGAAGCTGGTGGGCACTGGCTCCCAGGGGCCCGTCCCAGGTGCTGAGTTTCCTGGTCTTCTGCACATTATCCACGGGTGCCCTGGCAGGAGGGGCAGGACTGGGGCTGGCAACTAAGTGGGGAGTGAAGGCCCAGCTTCTGCTCCGGGCCGAGGAGATGAACTCCAGCAGGAGGACCTTCGAGCAAGTCCATGTTCCCATCCTCAGTGGAAATTCAAGTCCCAGAACAAACATCTGCAGAGGCTGCTCAGCTCCTGAAGGGCCCCCACTGCCCAGAATTGTCTCAATGACAGAAGAAAACTGTGGGGAGGGGCAGATAAGGCAAAAAGTGGCAGCCTGTTTGGTAACTGCTGGAGGTGGAGGTGGGGATATGTGGGGAGTCACTTAATTCTTCTCTCTACATAGTCAACATTTCCTATAGTATGAAAGGTTGAAGATTAAAACATTTGGAAATCCAGCGAAACAAAGGTCTAAAGCATCATCTTGAAATATGCAATGGACGCCCAAGGTGAAAAAAGTGGTTGTTTTTGGTTTAATTGTGAGAACTGCTACCAGGCATGATCCTTAAAATTAAAAAAAAAAAAAAATCCAGCCATGAGAAAAGAAACACTGGCCTAACTACAAGGTGCTGGATAAACACTGCTGCAAAATAAGCCACTCTGTCTGCATGGAGACCAATAAGGAGAAAAGCCGCTCACAAAGTTGTGATACTTTCAGAAGGAAAAAAATAAAAAGGGTTCCCTTTGACTCCTTTTAAAGTCAGGGGTCGGGGGGAGAAGGGTGTGATTCAAGGTAAAGTTATCAGGAGAGGAAAAAAGAGCTGGAATCCACGCCTGGACTCCAGGACTAACATGGGAAGAACACGTCCGAGAGCAGCCGCTGGAGGCGCCTCGATGCCCCCAGGGGTGTCCGCTCAGGCCTGACGACCTCGCACCTGGAGATGCCGGGGGAGGCGCCTGTGCCGCAGCCTTCCTCTCATCCTTCCTCCCGAGCCGGAAAGAATCAGCTCCCGGAGAGGTTCACAGCCCAGTGCAGAAGGGTGTAACAGCCTTCTCCAAAAGAAGCGAATTCTCTCCACCTTCATCTTCGTTCCTGGCCCCATCCTCTCTCACACCTGGTTCCGTCTCCTTCTGTGCTGGGCCCTAATCGGATGCTCCCTCCTTGAGCTATGAACCTCAGGTCTGTCAGCACCATCTGCACCAACAGCCCGACCCACTGGGGCCACCCCCGTGGGCCTGCCCAGGCCCTCCCGCCCACTCAGAGGCCCAGTCTGCTGCTTCCCAGGCTGAGGGCCGCCCGCCCTGAATCTCTCCAATCCTTGGCTTCTGTGGCCCTGCGCTACCTCATTTTCATCCCTCTCACCTGGCTCCTCCCCCCTACTCCTGGGGGGACAGACACAAGGTTTTCCCCACAGTTCTGGGAGCCCCCCAACTTTATAGCTTCAACCACAATCACAGTGGGTGACTCTCAGTCCTCCTCGCCTGAGTTCTTCTTTCTGGATCGACAGGCCATTTCCACGCTTTCCAGCCAACACCTCAACCTCCAGGTGCCGGGGGACACCTTCCATCTCTCCCCTGGCGCTCACATCCTTCTCCACCGAGTTGCTGGGCTGTGGCTAGTCTCCTAGAAAACAGGCAAGCCTCACACTCTACAGCTGACCCTCACTTCTCCCCAACATATCCCGTCGGCTGCCAAACTCTGTGGCTTATTTCTATAACGATCACCATGAGGGTTCTACTCTCAACAACACCGTCCCCCACCAACCCCCGTCCCAGCATCACTGGAATGCCCTGTCTTTCAAGCACACCCTCTTCTAGTCCAGGAGGCCTCTGGAATCAGAAAAACCTAGACCTAAATCCTAGCTCCCAAGGACCAGCTGAGTGGCCCCAGCAAAGTGACTAGATCTCTCGGCGTCTTGGTTTCCTCATCAGTAAAAACAGTACTAACAACAGCCACCTGCTATGGGTTAACTAAGGATTAAATGCTCGTCAAGACTGTAAGTCAGTGCCTTGACACGAGAAGACAGAAGTCAGATTGTGCCTCTCTGCCCCTACACAGCCCATGTCCACAGAGTCTCATCTGTCAGCCTCCAACACTCTCCCACTAATTCCTCCTCATTCTGTTCCGCCATGCTGGTCTCCTTGTAGTCCTCCTAACACTGCCAAGCCTTCCCCTGCCTCAGGGCCTCTGACTTGCTGTGTCCTCTTCCCAGGTCTCCCATCAAATGCTGCTTTCTCAGAGAGGTCTTCCACAACAACCGCCTACCAGCACTCACTACCCTTCTCCCCTGCATGATTCTTCCCTCTGATCTTTCCCATCTCTGAAGTACTGTGTATTTTACTTACTTTTAACTTATGACTCTAGAAAATGTAAACTCCACAAAGCTGTGATTTCTCTTATCTGCTGGATCCCCAACCTCTAAATAGTGCCCAGCACATAGCAGGGGCTCAGTGTACCTGCTGAGTGGGACAATGATTGACAGGCAAGCTCTCCTGCTTCCATTCCTGGGTGGCCACCTTCTGTAACCAGCAGCTGTCTGCCACGGGCCCCAACCCAGAGACTAACTACAGTCCCCGCGGCTCTCTGAGCTGAAGGAAACACAACAGTCACTTGTGGAACAGATACTTTTGTACGTCCAAGGCCAGCTGGGGTCCCTGTGGCAGGAGCCCTATGTATCTACTTCCTGGTTGACCTCTGGTCCCTGCGCCCCACAGCTGGTGTTTCCAACCTTCACCTCTTGCTTGAGGCGCCCCTTCTCTCCACATATGACTCACCTTCTGTGGCACAGGGGGAGTAAGGGGGAGAGTGACTCTCCAAAACTCCTTGCCCATCGCCCTCCAAGCTTTCTCCTTCCATTGGCCTCTCTGAGGGGACACTTTCACTTCATCTTCACACACAATCCACACAGGTATCTAGAGTCTGCGGGCAGTGCCTGTCTCCCAGCAACTTGAGGTCCTCCCTTCTGGCTCGCTGAGTCCTTCCTCTCCGCCTACAAGCACACAAACCCCCAGGGCTCCCCCTCCTCTCTCTTGTACATCCTCTCCTTTCTCTCTTAAAGGCTGTCATCCAAGGCCCCCCAGTGACTCTTGCGGCAGGGATGGTGGGGATATGTCCATATAACTATCCCAATACTCAAAATATAGACCATCTCTATCACCCCGAAACATGTTCTCGTAGCCCTAGGGAGTCAGATAAGAGAAATCACAGCTTTGTGGAGTTTACATTTCCAGGCCCCCACCTACCCCAGGTAAGCACTGAGAGACTCACTGCATTTGTTGTAAAACTTTTCACAGGTGGCGATCACACAGTAGGTGCTCTTTCCCGCCTGGCTTCTGTCCCTCTGCCTCCTTTCTGAAATTCACCCCCATTGTTGCATTTATCATAGTCTGTGTTTTTACTTCTGAGTAGGATGCCACTATACGGAAGGACCACAATTTATTGTTCTATTTATCTTTGAATGGCCATATGGGTTATTTCCAGTTTGGGGCTGTAAAAAACATGAGTAAAGCCACCGTGAACATTTGTGCACAAGTCTTTAATTGGACCCGAATTTGCATTTCTCTGGGGAAAACACCTAGGAAATGCTGAGTCAGATTGTTTACACGTCCTTTGGCCAGACGCTGCCAAGTAGCTCTCCAGCGTGGTGGCTGCACTACGTCACGCCCCCACCAGCAATGCCTGGGTTACCTCTAGAGTTTTAAGTTACCTCCAGGGCCTTCTCTCCAGGATGCTGAATTGCAGGCAGGGAATGTGTGTCTACACCGTGTGCTGGGTAATTCTGCTGCTCAGTCACCCTGGGACACTGCTGCTCTAACTCCCATTTCACCTTCTTCAGTCCTGTGTCATCTTACCGCCTTCTGGCCCCTGACCTCCCACCAAGATCCAAAACACCACTGTCCAGCCCAGTCACCAAGTCCAAAGCATACTTGCAAATCCTTCTTGCGAGGCCGCCACATGTCACGCGGCAACGATCTCCCAAGGTAACCACGACCCGGCCCAGCTTCCAACTGCTTATGGGGTATCCCCACCCCAAGACTTGCTGGCTGGCCCCACTTCCACCCATCACATGATCTGGAGACTCAGAACTTCCTTGACTTTTAATTCTAACCCTCTCCCATTCAATTAGATCTTGGGTTTTACAGGACTTGACCTAATGGACTTTTCTAGACTCTACATCCTTCTTCTCATCCTTGCCATGGCCAAAACCAGGCAGAAGCATCTCTCCCCGTGCACACAGCGGCGTCTTGGCCTGCTCCGGGGCTCAGCTCTCCGCCCGTCCATCCACACTCTACGCTCTGTCTGCGAGGGCTTGATGGGGGTGCACGTGCTCATCTCTCCTCCACATAAACCCCACAAGGGTTCCCTCTGCCCAATGAATGTCTCTAGAACCTGGTCCCAGTTCTCCCCCATGATTACCAACCACATCTCTTCCCAAAACTCACCCCAGTTTCATGTTGGCCTCTGTCCTCACCATGACCTGCGCATCTCCCTCTATCTCAACCTGCTTGTCTTTCACGGTCAGTTCAAATGTCCCTTCTGCCAGAAAATCAGACTCTGCCCCTCCCCCCACTGTACTCAGTTTGTCCTTATGACGCTTTTACCGTGTTTCTCAGGAGACAGGAACTTAGCCGCATGTGGCCTCTAAGATTATAGAAATATCTAGGGGCCGGGTGGGGGGTGGGGGTTGAATTTTAAGCAGTTGAGGATAGGAACCCTCTATTTTGTTTTTTGGAAATACAAGCAGAAAAGTGTGTCAAGCTTGTGTACAGGTGAATGAGTGAACTGCGTAACCTCAGTCCGAGTCTTTGCTCCCCTCCAATTAGTAGATAGTACTATCTGCAGAATGAAAGTCAGTAATTTAAGAGATCCGATTCTGCCCATGGAATATAGTCACTCAAATGTTTTTCCCAAAGACAAGGATGTTTCCCACAGAAACTGACAAGAAAGAAGCCAAAAAAGAGTGCCCAAGGCATAGTTCTGCGTGGTCACTCACATTGCAACGTGAGACTTATGGCTAATAGTGTGTGGGTCCTTACTGAAGCTGGGTGCTGGGTGTTCCCTTGTCTACATTGAAGTTTTTCTAAATGAAGTTTTTAAAAAAGGAAGCTGTAGAAGGAAAACCTTTCTAATAGGCTGGAAAGGAAGAGCCGTTCGTCCTGCTCTCGCCTGTGGCGTAAATCCCCATAGCCCGCTCCTCCGACTTCGGGGGACACAAAGACCAGGGAAATCTACTGGGAGAGCCTCTATGGGTCACATTCAGGACCCTTTCAGGCTTCCTAAACACAGGCGAACCAAATGGGGGGGACTGAGAGGGAGCTGGCGGGGGGCGGGGGGGATAAAGGATAAATCACCAAAACAGCAGGGGCCTCCCTAGTGGCGCAACGGGTTAGCGCAGTGCTGTGGAGCTATCGGTAGATGCGACGCGAGTTCGATGCCTGGCCAGGGAGAATCCCACATGGCGCAGTACACCTCTCCTGCCTCGCCCACTGCTCCCCTCAGCAGTGTGTTTCAGTTGATCTGCCTGTTCTGCTCCCCACTCTGTCTCTGGTGAACCCTCTCACCACCCCACATCTCTGGCCTGCACCCCAGCTTGTATGCAAAAATAAAATAAATCTTTTTTAAAAATGTTAAAAAAAACTCAGCAAAACAGAAAAGTATCTCTGAGGAAGCCCACCAAAATTAAAATAACTGCTTCAAACAGTTTGAAGGGGGGTTTGGTGCTGATGGCTTCTCTCTGAGATGGGCTCTGGGCAGACTTTCTCCCACATGGGAAGGTACGAGAGCCCTTTGATTACAGGAGCCACAAGAACAGGTTGTCCACTTGAGTGGCACTGAAGGAACCTCACCAGAGCATTCTCTTCTCTTCCCCAGATGGTCACTGATACTTCTGGAACACTCTGCTCCTCTGGTGGAATCCAGATGAGCGCTGGTCTTCCACCCTACTCAGTCTTCTTTCTGAAGTACAACCACCTTGCTGACCTCTATGCCTCCAAATCAAACCAGTTTCCTCTGCCCCGGGAGACATTTCCAGGTACAGCAGAGATTGCACAGCGTGGCCAGAACTCGGGTCCTCAGTAAGTCACCTCTGACAGTGGCGCTTTCAAAAGGCATTTAAGGAGTGAACAACCACAGATGAGGTCCCAGCTGCTTTATGCTTCTCGCCAGCCTCCCTGAAGAGCAACTCAACAGCATCAACCTGCCCTCCCTCCCTTTCTCTTTGGGAGGAGGATGACAGCCCAACTACTAGTTGACTTGACCACACACATCTCAGAAACAAATGTCAGACACCCGCCCTCAGCTTGGTTCTCTGCCACACGCTGGGTGGGATAAAGGGGGTTAGAAACTGACAGAGGTGAGCCAGCATCTGATGAACGGCTCACACTCGAGGCGTGTACCACAGGCACCCAGGGGTGGGGGGTGAGAGCCGGCATGCATAAGGAGGGAGACTTTACAAAGGTGGCTGCTTGGTTCAGTGCAGATGGGACAGCGCAGCAAAGAGCCATCACCCCACTTGTGGGATGAGGACATAGGCTGGGCGGTGTGAGGTGTTGCTGTGAGGGCAGGAGGTAACATGGAGAAGAAGTCTTAGGGATCCTGTGATGGGTACGGAGGGCATGCACTAGGGACAGATGGGAGGTGCCTGAGAACAAACAGAATGTGATACAAGCTCTGATGGGGGGGCAGGTAGGCATCAGGGTGCAGAGCTAAGGAGCAAGGGAAGGAGGAACCCCAGAGTTGAGAAGGCCACCTGAAGCCAGTGTGGAGGTGGGAAAGCCGAGAGTCCAGCAGGAGGAGGGGGGTGGCAGCAAAGCTCAGTCCTGGTTGGAAAGACAGGGCGAAAGAGGGGAAGGAGCGGAAGAGATTTCAGTCCTAGTGGACACTGAAACGAGAGCAGCTAGTCTGCATGTGGTGAGCAACTGCCGTTTCCTCAAGAAAACGCTTGAGGTTACATATTAAAACCAGTGGCAGAAAAACCAGGTCATTCACCCTGCCTCACTCAAAACCTAAGTCTCCCAGGTAGGTTTTACACGCTCAAGTGAACTGATTCGGGAGCACGTCTCCCCAGCGGCAGCTTGTTTCCTCCCAGAGGAAAGGAACTTCAGAAATCTAAGCCCTACGTGCCAGTGAAAATTACTAGGTCCAAAGCGTAAATTGGGAAGTTCTCAAATGCCCCTCAGAGTTCACCTATTTAAAAAAAAAAAAATAGACATTTAGTCAAAAGCTCCTCGAGTTCCAAATCTCATCAGACCTGGGGGAGGGTATAACACGTTTTCTTGCAGAAAACTTCGCAAGTCTCCACACATCGTGTTGGATAAAGATGATCATGTAGAAACACCAAAGTCACTTGAAAAAACCGCCCATGAGGGGCCTCCCTGGTGGCACAAGGGGTTTAGTCTCAGTCTATGAAGCTTTCGCAGCCACTGCAGCTCGAGTTCAATCCCCATCCAGGGAGATTCCCACATGGCGCAGCAGACCTCTCCTGCCTCACCCGCTGCTCCCCTCAGCAGTGTATTTCAATAGATCTGCCTGTTCTGCTCCCCGCTCTGTCTCTGATGAATCCTCTCACTCCCCCAAACCTCTGGCCTACACCCCAGCTCTTGCATGCATAAATAAAATAAAATCTTTAAAAAAAAAAAACGCCCATGAGAAATGTGGTTGAATTCTACTATATTCTTCCTCCTCTTCACCTTGGCAGAAGTAACGCAGGCCTGAAAGCTCACACTGAGGGCTACAGCCAATGAAAGGGAGTTAAAGGGGGGAGAATAGGCGATTTGGGGCTCTGGCTGCACCTATTGCCTCTCAGGCTGGTGTGAACTGAGAAAGTTCATTCTTGAGATGGGAGCCCCTTCAAACCACACAGCCACCCATGGGAACGAAGTCACCGTTGAAAAACGCATTTTATCCATAGACTTCTACATTCACACCTGCAGCAAATACAAGTCTGGAAAGAATACCCGCTGGAGTTGAAAGCCATGCCTCTACATGGGGTGACTGCTCCTTTGGAGGACCTCCCTACAATGAAGGAGCTGTTGCTTTGAAGCAAGTGCCCACATATGGGGGGCGCACTGAATGGGGATACAGATGATTAAGACTGGGCACAAGTCGGTGCCGGTTGAAGCTGAGGGGTGGGTATGTGGGGCTTTGGTCTATAATTATGTCTCTGTTTGGATATACTTGGAATCTTCCGTGATATGAAGTAAAAATATAAGCAAGAGAAAGAGAACACCTTTTCAAGATACATAAAATCAGAAAAAGGCCTCTCTCACATCCCCTCTCACCAAAACCAATTTTCATTCCTCCAAAACAACGGACAACAAATAAACATTTTTTTGTGCTTGAGCAATGAGGCAGAAGGGGAGTGATGTGTAGCGTGAGCCTAGAAAGTTCCTTAAGAGAAAACATTAGCATGATTAAGAAAATGTCATCCCTTTCACAACTTCCCCTTCTCAAGTTTCCATCACCCTCCAGCAAGCTCTGCCCCTCACCTGCACTGCCCCAGCCAAGTGCTGAAAGACACAGAGAGCACAAGAAGCTCTAGGTCAGAAACCAAGGGTCCTAGTGGGAGATGCACATCCTGAGGAGGCCAAGCCAAGTCTCCTCTGTTTCTTGGGGCTCCCAAAAAGCATGGTTGGCAGTCTGGTTGGTCTCGAGTCAGCGTGAGGGGCCTCAGTCATTACTGAGCAACCTTGGCTGCCCAGACACCCACCCCGCCCCCGCCCCAAAGAGAAATGCAGCAAGAAGACAAATGTCGCCAAAGCTTGACAGCACCAGCAGGAAGTGCTACTGCACAGGTGTCAGTGACACGGCCCCCTGACCCAGACAAGGAAGGGGCTCCCCTGCTTGAGGAGTCAGAGTGCTGGCCGGGAAAGGGCCCTGACCAGGGCGTGGGGGTCTGGCGCCGCTGCAGGCGGTGCGTGGGAAGGGAGCGTAAGAGGCTCGAAGACCCTGAGACTTGGCGGGGCAAGGGGCTGGCTGCGGCAAGGACACTGACTGCGTGAGGGCCAGGGGAGAGGGGACCTTGGCCGGAGAGGCGGGTGGGGGCAGGACTGTGAAGAATCTTCCACGCAGGTGAAGAGCTTACACTTGGCCGTGTCCAATGCTTCTCCAACTATGTGCAGAAACAGTTGATGAAAATTCCCAGCCCACCCCAGGGGACGCTCACACTCTTGTTCGCCTTTCCTTGTGGGCAGACACTGGAGGGGAGACCACACTTGGAACAGGGGTGCTGTAGACAACGGTGAAGTCTCTCAGCCGGGTGCACTTTGGACAAGCGGGCTGTGTGGACAGTACGTCTGGCGGCAGTGAGAGGGCTGCCGGGGGAACGAGACGGCATCCAGGACGGGTCAGGAAGCGGTTGCGTGACCCAGGAGCAGTGAGGGCACGGCTAAGGCACGGGCAAGCGGGGCAAGCGGGGCAGGGGCAAGGAGTCAGAGCTGGGAGCCGCTTCTACAGCCTACAGCACGGGACCAAGGAGCAGAGCATCACCCTCTTCTCCAGACTGGCCAGGCCTGACCGCCAGCACCGGGAGGAACTACAGGGAGAGCACGCGGTGAGAAAGGGGAACTCACGTGGGAGAAGGCTTTCTTTAAATTTCAAAGAACTGTTTTTGTCCCCTGATTTCCCACCTAAGAAATCTCCAATATTAACCATTCAAGGGGGCTCAGGATTCTGGGCCCTTCTCGCTGGGTAGGAGGCGGGTCGCACACTTACTTTTGTCACTAGCAAGGATAATTTTAAGCTGGGCCCCGAGCGCCATGACCTCGCTCACCATGAAGGAGAGAGGAGGGGTGGGAGGAGACTGCTGAAGAATAACCTGCCACTTGGCGACGGTGTGCGTGTCAAGCAGCACCAGCCAGTGTGTGGGGGTGACGCAAGAGGTCTCACAGCAAAGTCCTTCCGACTCCGTGGAACCCAGGCAAGCTCTGTGAACTGGCACAAAGCCTCCCCACGACATTCTCGCTTTGCATTTGGGCTGAAGGTGTGGAAATGAGACAAACTCAACGAAACTCACTGGCAGAATTTCAGACGAAGGCAGGCGGTGGTGCTGCTGCCGCTGCAGAATCACAGCCGAGTGAGATCTGACCCAACGCGAGATGTCAGAACTCAGATTCGCTTGTGAAAACAAATAAAGCTCATTTTCTGTGTGAGGTGGTTTGCCACTGTGGGGGGAAGAAATCTCCACTTCTGGGAACGGCAACATGTGTTTGGGGGAGGAACAAAAACACCTGCCAAAACCACTCAGAAAGGAAAACAAAAAACACTCCCAGTGCGCTGGGCCCCAAAACAGGTGAACATGACATGAAGCAACAGGTGTGTCTCTGCGGAGCACCGTGCGATGAGATGAGGGGTCTGTCTGCAGTGGCAGGTCTTGTCCAACTCAACTTTGACTTCCACTCCAGGCTGGCCTGGGCTGAGCACAAGTGCACCCTTGCCTGGGCTGGTGCAGAAGCTCCCCCTGGTCCCCCTTTCCTCTGCCCCTTAGGTTCAGATACCTGCCGTACCTGGATCTCCAAGATGGCGAGCAGTTCTTGGTAAGGCTCCAAAGGAATAGCCCTACCTAGCCCACACTAGTCATCACTTTAAGAGATTTGGGGTGCAAAATCATGCAAAAAGGGCTTTCATGCTCTTCTGTAAGGTGAGGGTGTAGGCGCACACCATGATTAAAGGCTTCTGGCTGGAGAGCGTTTGGGAGGTCATCCAAGCAGTGTGTAGTCAAAGGCCATCTTGGGCTCTGGGCGCTCCCAGCATTCCTGCTCCCCATACACTGCCCAGACTGCTCCCCAGTTCCTCTGACCAGCAAGGGCTGTCCCCACAGACTTCCTGGGCACTGCCTGGGGAGCTGCCTCCCTATGGGGACACTGACCGGCACAGGGGCTGGGGGCCAGTGCAGGGGCTTGGGCTTTTTTGAAGTTGTCAGAGGAATCTTAACAGAGGAGTAACAAATGCTATGGGTTGAATATTTGCGACTATCTATCACCTTTTTGTCACCGGTCCCACATCCACTCAGAGATGAAGGGACGGTGTTTGTCTGTATGAGCACTTACATGTTAAATTACACAGAAGTGATTAAAAATGACTTCAGTTATTTACTTCAGTTTTAGATTGCCAGTTGGGTAATGGATGCATTTCTTTTTGAAAGTTGAATGTATGTAGGTGGTGGGGGCGTGTGAAGGGAGTACTGGGCCTCTCCCCTCCTCCCCAGCACCCTCCTTCTTCCCCTGCTTCCCCTCTGCAGGGCTACTCTGACCTCAGCCTCTCTCTGCTGTGCTAAGAACAAGCCCACCTTGCCCCTAGGAAGCTATGGCTTCTGCCCAAAGACTCCTTGCCTTCTTGAGGATTTGTTCAAATGAAGCCTTCTCAGTGGGGTGTCTCTTTTGAAAACTGCAGCCCTCCCCCCACCCCACCACACATTGACCCCCAGCACTCCCAGTTTCATTTCCTGCTTTATTTTCCTCCCTGGCTCTCATCACTGCTTTGTAGCTTATTTCCTTGTCCGTGTCTCCACCGGAATGAGCTCTGTTGAGAGCAAGGATCCTGTCTGGTTCATTCAGTGGCTGTAGCCTCAGAATCCAGAACGGCATCCAGAGACCTCAGAATCCAGTCACATATTAACGGTTTAAAAATACCAATTTTGAAATCTTGAGTTACTACTGCCAAGAATGAATGGAAAACTCGGGGTCTCTCCATGTTATCATCTTTGATCTTTGTATAGAAATAGACATCAAGATGGGCCTCCCTGGTGGCACAAGTGGTTAAGTCTCAGCACTATGAAGCTGTCCGCAGCCACTGGGCTTGAGTTTGATCCCCGGCCAGGGAGATTCCCACATGGCCCAGCAGACCTCTCCTGTCTCGCCTGTTGCTCCCCTCAGCAGTGTATTTCAGTAGATCCGCCTGTTCCGCTCCCACTTTGTCTCTGGTGAATCCTCTCACCCCCCACACCTCTGGCCTACACCCCAGTTCTTGTATGCATCAATCAATAAATCTTTAAATATATGCATATATATATATATATTAAAAAAAAAAGAAATAAACATCAAGGGTCCAGGAATCCAGGACTGAATTTAAGATAAGCCAGTTTATTCTCAGAAAAACAGTGAGATTTAGAACATATTACACATTACTTGAGATTAGCCATTAATCAGATTTCTCTAATTCTTCCTTTAGGGGTCTTTTAATTCCTCCCTGCTCTGTCTAAGAAATCAGTTTTTGGATTCAACTGATTCTATTCCTGCCAGGCCTCTGGTCCTTCCCACCTGCCCCCGTCCCTGATTCCCCTTTCCAGACCAGCAGCACCTCTCACGGGGCCCTGTGGCTTGTCCTTCCCCCGCGCTGGGCTACTCTGGAAGCCGAGCACCTGTCACACCCCCGGCGAGCCCCCAAATGTGAAAGCCTCCCAGCCTCCTTTCACTCAGGTGCAAGGAGCACGCCTGGGCCTCACTCCCTCCACCCCCCACCTCCTAACCCCCCCACTCCCCTCTCCCCCAAAGCTCCTTCCAGCAGGATGCTTGAACCCAGGCCTGCTGCCTTCCAGTCCACCCATCAAGGTTCAGGGCAGACCCGCGGCTTCCAGCAGCCTTTCCGGCCCCTCCAGGTAGAGGCGGGTAAAGCAGTTTCGGAGGCCCCCCCACCTTAGAACATTCTCTGATCGAAAACAACGCATTTTCCTTTTTAAAAAAATCTTTAATTTTAGCCATTCTAATCTGTATGTATCTCTTTGTTTTTTTCCTCCCACCACCCCTTACACCTCCTTTGACACTTCCCCTGCCCCCTCCCTCTTAACCTCAGAAGCCTCGCTGTTTCTTAGTGTCTGCCAGCCTGAAGTATTTGGCTTCGTCTAATCATTCACTACGTAAATGTCCAATAATGGTCTTGGTCGTGTTATTACTACACACACAATTCCCTCAAGCTCCTTCCTTTCTGCTGAAAATGGCATCACTGTCTCATTCCTGTGGCTGAACAGTCTTCCCTGGCGTGGACAGACCTCACCGTCCACGTCTACTCCTCTGTCAGTGGGCACCTGGGTTGTTTTCAAGTCCTTGCTATGAAAATAATGCTGCCGGACACATTACAGAGCACATACTTCTTTGAGTTGATGGATTCATGTTCTCCAGGTGGATGCCCAGAAGTGGGGTGTGTGGGTCCTATGGGATTTCCCATTTCAATTTTTTAAGGTAAATCCAGACTGCTTTCCAGAAGGATTACATCAGTTTTCTGTGTACCTGCCTTCTGTGGGCAGCAGACTGTGGGCTCCCCGAGGGCAGGACTGGCTTTTTCTTCATTGTGCCCCAAAGCGTATCTTTCACAGCCTAAGTTCTCTAAACGTGCACAGAATTAAGTAAAAAAAAGAGGCATATTTTCTAAGCGCCGAATGACAGAAAAGAACAGATTAATTCTTATGTTTGGCTAAGTAATAAATAGGGCAGTTTTCTCAGATACAGTCGAGGGTACTTGTAGAAATTAAGACCTGGAGAAGATCGATTTAAAACGATTCACGCAGGGAAAAGGAAAGCCTACGAGTGATGGGGCTTGGGGGACAGCAGCCCCTGCCTGCGCTGAGCCCTAACATTCAACAGTGACACTGTTTATCTCACTCTTTTGTGGCTGGCTGGTTTTCATCTTTGGAGCAATTTCAGAAACTCTGATTATTAAAGAACTCTGCTTTTATTTTAAAAACAAGAAAAGGCTTAAACGTGGAAAAGAGACAATGCAGATGACATTCTCGGAGCCTGCCGTGCAAGCCAACGCCGGCTCTGCCACCTTCCTGTGCCACGCTCCTTGCTGAGGCTGAAAGTCCTTGCTGATGCCAGCAGGGCCCAGAAAGGTGAGACAGATGGTCTGGGGTCACCACCTGCCACCACCTATGAATGGTTATTAGCGTGGGGCTGAGTTGACAAGATGATGTGTGAACTGTCATATGTGAATATTTTTCCATTCAGAATACTGTTTTGGAACATTCTATGAAGGAAGGAAAAACACTTGCTGTGCTCATGAAAATAATGAGTCACAGACTTGTGACGAAAACGAGCACACTGGCCGGGCCCTAAGTGAGGGCTGAATGAGAATTATCACTGGACAGAATAGCAGAGATGACTCTGAAGCCCCAAATCCTGGGATTTGCATGGCTTTATCTGGGAAAATTGATTTGGAAATTGAATACCATTTCCCAGCTGTAGGACTGCACTCTGTAAACTATCACCACCAAGACAAAATCGTAACAGGGGAGTGTGGGAGACTAATACAGCTGAAATCGTCTCGAGTTGCTGGTTCGCCCGTGCGAAAAAGACCTCGAGTGCAAAGGGTTAAATGAGAAACCAGCTCAGTCTGACTTCCCTCGACATAAAGAACTAATAAAGTGGCTACCTTGGAAGAAAGTCAAATCTCACAGCCCTCAATTACTTCAGCCTCTATAAAAACAAATGAGTAATCTGAGTTTAGAGAAGATACCCTTTTGTAATTATAATTACAAGATTCTTATCATTAGAACACAACAAAAATATTTAACGCAGCAAGTCTTCACAAAGACCAGCCAGCCAGGACTATTACTAGAAAGGCCTAGAGTCAATCAATCATGAAATCTGGGCAGAAACAAAAAAAAAAGAAGGAAAAAAGAGATAAAGTGATACACCAGAGTGGATTATCACAATTCAAGCTATAAACATACCCTTTGGATACAATTTCCCCTCTTCTCCTTGACTCCATTACCCTTTTTTTTTTTAATATTAAATAACGTGTAACACTTAATCTTTATTTCTGGAATATGTTTTCCTCAGAAGTAGCTGAGCACAGGTCCACGTCACCCAGGTCCAAATTCAAATTACCTTCTTTTAAAGTCCATTTGATGGAGCCTGTCCTCTTGCTCACCGCGTGCAAACTGCCGTCCAGGGTTGACACGAACAACAAGGTTTCTGGAAGTGTCACAGTGCTGGGGCTTCCAATAGCCTGCAATGAGATGCAGAAGGACCGTCACAGCCAGCAGTGACTCCTCCCTGCGGGCAGTGACAACCACAGACCCCCCTCTGAAGACCCCTCCACCTCACAGGAGGAGAAGCTGAGGCTGGAGAGCCAATCCCCCCAGCGCATGAGCCTAGACAACCGCTGAGTCGGGACTAGAACCCACGCTGTCTTCTCCTGGCTAGGCAGCGCTGCCTCCTGCAGCCAACAGGCCTCTGACCTGAAGAACATGACCCGGGCAGGGATTCTGAGAGACTCCAGGGCTGGCCTCCACTGAGACAGAGGAGAAAGCATATCCAGCTCTGAATGACCTCCTTCTCCCGGTCACACTCTACTTTTTAAAACCTGGTCATTTTGCAAGACTCCCTGATAAAAAAGAAGGCCAGCACACCCACGCACATGTCCAACATTTTCAAAAGAAGAGCTAGGTGAGAAACTTTAAAGCAAAATAGGAAAAACAGTTCTCATTCAATAGTTTATAAATACCAAGGTTTCGATAGATGCGCGTTATTACCAAAACACATTTTAATTAAAAAATGTGACTTTCTTGCTCAAAGAATTTTTAAAATGTAAAGGTAGTGAAATCCATTTTCTCAGCCAATGTTGATGGTAATGAAAATTATAAGTTAGTGTGATCTTCCTGGACAGGATTTAAAAGTGCTCCTATGTTTGATCTTATAGTTTCACTTTTGTAGTCCAAAGAATTTCCACATATGGGAAAAGTTTTGTGTGCAACAATACTCATGATATCCTATTTATAAACACAAAAATAATATCTACATGCCTAAGATAAATTATGACATGATCAATGGAATATTATATAATCACTAAAAGAGCATTTGGAAAATCCTGTAATACAGTACAGAAAAATGCTTATGTACGTTATCAGGTGAAAAATACAGGATCCTAAATTTAACGTGCATTCTGGTTACAATCACACTGGGTGGATTTTTTGGTCTGCCTGCCCTGTAGCTTTGCCAGGATCTGGGCGCTCAGCCGCACGGTTTCCATGGGAACAGCCGTGCATGCACACATACGTGCACAGTGCATGCAAGTGCAAGTGATAAGTGGTGAGGTTTCCCAGGACAACACTCCTTTGAGCTATGCCACCTTGTAATGAGCTTTTTCTCTCCCTTTGTAACTCTGCTGTCCTGCAAATGAGCTGATTCCTGTGGGCCTTGAATGAAAAATGGGCCGCCGCAACTTGCTTACACAGGGACAGCGCGAATCTTGGTGCAGACGCTGTCTTTAAAATATAGAAGCACGTCTGACTTTTGGCACCAACTGTAAAAAGACTGGGGGTTACTACTTATCTGCAGGAGCCTGGCCCTAAAATACCTGGGCATTCTCAGGGTGAGCTGCATGATGCCTAGCGAATTCCCTTAAAAGGGAAGGCTCCGTGGCACCTGAGGTGGCATCCCAACATGCCTTTTCACAGGGCGGACTCACCGGCAGAAGGGGTCAGGCAGCGGCCAAAACCTGGCTTGTCTCGTCTCTTGCCTGTGCCTGGTCTGGAGGGGGCCAGGTTGAGCCCTTTCCTGCCAGGGCCAGGGTTTGAGGAGAGTCAGCTTTTAACCCTGTCTTGGGAACTAGGAAATCAGGCTGAGCGCAGCCAGGTGAGGAAACAAGGCTCAAGGGCGGGCCTGCCCAGCCAGGGACTCAAAGGTCACTGTACCAACTATTTGGTGGGTAGTTACGGCGGCTTCAGCCACAGTGCAAGTGGTGCCTCATGGGGAACCACACCTGAACCAGAGGGGCGTTCATCCCCAGGCCAACAGTGGCCCTGACAAGCCCACAGAGGCCTGCGGCTAAATGAGACCTGGGACCGTCTCCCATTGAGAAGGGGAGATGGGCTTGCCACTGGAAGTAGGGGGCTGGATTATGTCAGGTAGAGGCGGTTTGGACCCTGGATAAATGAAAAGGTAAGACATAGTCACACCCCAGGGGACCCAGCGGTGGGAACAAGGCCCCCAAAGAGTCACCCCAGGAGCAGCCATTCTGTATAACGTGGGTTGGGACCATCCAAGAATTGGGTTCGACCCTCTGGGTCACTGAAGTGGCAAGAAATGAAACTTGGGGGACTTCTGTGACTATGTTTTCATGTGGGAAAGAACTGGAGGAGAGAGAGAAGGACAAAGACAGAAAGAGAGAAGGCAGCTGAGAGGAAACGTGGCTGAGCGACCAGAGAGAGGTCCCTGGCGTGCAGCTCTCGGCCCCGGCCACATTCCTGTCCTGGGCTTGCAGACGCTGCTGGACACACTTCAAGCAGCTTCAACTTGTCGGAACCACATTTCTGTCACGAACAACCAAAATGGTCCCCCTCCCCCGCACCCCGACATAGTTATAAAAGAATGCAGATGGAAGATGAAGGAAATATTTGCAAAATTACGTGAGGAGTCTTTTCTCTCTGTGTGTTCGAAATTTTCTATTCTGTGATCACGTCATCTGCACTGAATTTTTCATAGAAAGGAGCTGGACGATGAAGCAGGTGGGAGAGAAGCTGGTGTTTAAAGTTCCAGGTGAAGTCCTTTCCCTCATGGGACCCTGGGCGACTCGACCCCCTTTGATCTCTAACAGCCACCCAAAGAGGGGAAGTTTCGAGGCATCCAGGTCTCCCGGCAAGAAAGAGTGCACGCAAAAATCACTGTGGTGCCATTAAAGCCGACGGCGCACTTCTAATGACCTGCATGCCCCCAAATACATCTCCATGCGATAAGGTCGCTGCTTTCTGCAACCATGCGTGTGGCCCCATCTCGTGTGCAAATGAACACCACCTGTTTGAGCATCTTGGCAACCACAGAAAGAGCAACTGTCTCTGGTTGGCTGGTGAATGAAAAAAAAAAAACACTAATCACATAACTAACACCGGCATCCAGAGATCTCAAAAATACCGGCTTTGCCTAGAAGTTGAATTTTTAGCAACTGAGAGCGCTGACAGCTAATCGCTTGACATCGTGAGCCTGTCACAGAAAGGTCGCCCTGCTCTTTGAAGCTCTCACATCAGGGTGCCTGGGAACCCACTCTGAACAGTGCTACGTCCTTGTATGGAAAATCAATATCATCAAATTTCTGGCTCTCCACCCATCATGATCATCATCACCATCGTCATCATTAGTTATGCATACAAGAATTGGGGTGTAGGCCAGAGGTGCAGAAGGTGAGAAGATTCACCAGAGACAGAGTGGGGAGCAGAACAGGTGGATCTACTGAAGTACACTGCTGAGGGGAGCAGCGGGGAGACAACAGAGGTCTGCTGCGCCATGTGGGTCAGCTCCCTGGCTGGGGATCGAACGCAGTGATAGCACCGAGATGTGACCCCTAGGCCACCAGGGAGACCACCCCCACCCCTGCCCCCCTCAGTATTTTTTAAACTGAGGAAATGTCTGCCTTCACATACAGCTGCCAACATGAATGAAATAAGCTTCTAGGCGCCTCCTGCAATGCTGGGCATGGCAGAGACAAGCAGGGGCCCTTGGCACAGGCCCCCCTCTCTGCAGAGCACCCTTTTCTCCGGGGTGGATGAAGCAGCAGTAGGCCCTGCAGTTACTCACACACACTGGTTTCCAGAGAGTCTGAGAGTGGAAAGGAAGTGCGAGTTCTGGGGATCTGCTTCAAGTTGACTACCCACAATCTGACTCATTTTTCAAACTAGTGGGGTAGACGCTCCCACCTTCCACAGTGACGTCTAAGAAGTGACCACAGGCCCAGGAAGGGTGAGAATGGGAGTGGCGGGTCACCTGGTCAAGCCTGAAACCTGACATCCGTTAGCTAAAGGGGCCACACTCATACCCCTGCACGAGGTGATCTCCAAAATGTCCACCGTGGAAAAGCCCAGTTGAGTACTGTGAAGGCTGGAGCTTCCAGGCAGATGATACTGGAGAAATGGCTGCTGGTAAAACCAGCAAAGCTCAGCGGGTAGGTTCAGGGTAAAACAGCCCTGCTCGGCCGTAACTAGAGCGTGCGTTTCCTTCCTGTGAAAATAAGTACAACCCTGGGGATGGAGCCTTGTGCGCCATGTTTCGGCCATAAAGCAAGGTCTCGTTTTTTTTGTTTTGTTTTGTTTTGTTTTTTTAAAGATTTATTTTTTTATACATACAAGCTGGGGTACAGGCCTGAGGCATGGGGTGGTGAGAGGGTTCACCAGAGACAGAGCGGGGAGCAGAACAGGCAGATCAGAAATACACTGCTGATGGGCCTCCCTGGTGGCGCGGCGGTTAAGCGCTGCGCTGTGGAGCTGTTGGCAGCGGTGACGAGTTCGATGCCCAGCCAGGGAGATTCCCACATGGTGGGGCAGGCCTCTCCTGCCTCGCCCGCTGCTCCCCTCAGCAGTGTATTTCTGATCTGCCTGTTCTGCTCCCCACTCTGTCTCTGGTGAACCCTCTCGCCACCCCACACCTCTGGCCTGTACCCCAGCTTGTATGTATAAATAAAAAAATCTTTAAAAAAAAAAAAAGAAAAGAAATACACTGCTGAGGGAGCAGCGGGCAAGGCAGGAGAGGTCTGCCACGCCATGTGGGATTCTCCCCGGCTGGGCATCGAACTCGATTGGCTGCTGCGGACAGCTCCACAGCGCAGCGCTCAACTGCTGCGCCACCAGGGAGGCCCATAAAGCAAGGTCTTATGAAGTGTCCCGTGCACTTTGCATTTCTTTTTTTTTTTAAGATTTATTTTATTTTTGCATACAAGCTGGGGTGCAGGCCAGAGGTGAGGGGTGGTGAGAGGGTTCACCAGAGACAGACGGGGGAGCAGAACAGGCAGATAGACCGAAATACACTGCTGAGGGGAGCAGCGGGCGAGGCAGGAGAGGTCTGCTGTGCCATGTGGGAATCTCCCTGGCCGGGCATCAAACTCGCACCGCTGCTGACAGCTCTACAGCGCAGCTTAACCTGCTGCGCCACTAGGGAGGCCCCTCACTTTGCATTTCCTACAAAGATGCGACAGCAATGACTGGCTGGTTTATACAGAGATGATTAAAAGGTCAGCCGCTGACTGTGTATTTGCTCCAATAATCCTCAACACAATCCCTGTGTTGATTCACTTAGCTCCTTCTATTTCGAGATAGAAAAATCTTTTTTAAAATGGTTTTTGAAATAACAACGCTTAGAAAGTCTTTAGCAAAGAGGGTTGTAAACACAGAGGAGGGGATGGGGGTTCAAGCAGCATAAAGACAAATGAAACAGCCTCTAACCAAAAACCCATCAACTTCTGAACTAGGCCCTGGGACTGTGGGTACTTGAGGCTAGACAGGACCAAGGGGCAAGGCCCAGAGCTTTTTTTCAGCTGCCTCCTCTACCCACTACTCCCCTCTGCCCCTCAAGGAAGAACAGCAGGAAGAAGAGCAGCGAAGCCCACTGCCCTCTGAGCCCTCTGAGATTCAGAACCTGGGAAAGAAAGCCCAGTGCTGGGCATCGGGGTTTCAGAAGTAAAGCAGAAATCTTTCTCGATATCTTCTCCCCTGCCAACTTCCAACCCAACAGACCACAGTATATTTAATATCAGACGACGATAATTGAACCAGTAACAAAATGATGTCTTTTTTTTTTCTTTTAAGAGTACCACACCAATTTCTAGGATTTGTTCAGAGGCTGTTGATTTGTTTTGTTTTATTTTGTTTACTGATTTTTCTTCTGTGTTCAATGGATTACTGTTCTACTGCATAATCCTAACCTGAGTTTTATTTATTTAAGGTTAAGAAAACCATTCCTTCAAACTAGAAATACAATACTGGTATAACCCTAGCCAGGATACTGGCGTGTTTCCCACAGAGGATCATTACACAATATAGGGTGTACCTAAATTCCTGGAACCTACAACCTGCCACCTGTCACCAGGAGCTCCCTGCTCTGGCTCAAACCCGCTGGGAAGGGCTGGCCACTGAGGGAAAGCAAAGGAAAAAGTGACAAAAGCGTTCATTTTGAAAGGTTAATGAAGACACATCACAGAATTGCCAGCAAGACTTAAAACAGGTATGCAAGTGAGGGAAGGATTCCATAAGGAAGATTTCCAAAGTATTTTGATTTACTATCTACTTAGGACAAATGAAAACTTGAGAATAACCTGCCGCATGTCCCAGATGTAGAATATAGATTTCAAGCGGATTAGCATCCGCTAAGGAGCCAGCGTCTGTAACTACCAACTTTGGCAAAAATGCTCACGGGTGAGAAGAGCATTCTCTGCATGGAGGATACACCAGTTCCAAGGCCGAAGAAGGCAGGGAAGATAAGACTGCATGTGTGCACTGGCGGAGGCGGGGCTGATGGAGAAGAAAGCAGAGCAGAGGAGTAAAGCAAAATTGTCTGCATTATCCTGCTGGCTATAATTAGCTGAAAATCACAGGATGGATGAGCTTTTAGGAGATATTGATAAGAGACTTCCTGGCATGCCATGTGGAGTGCCTGTCCTTTAAGGATAGCTCTCTCTCTAGCTGTCTCTCTCTATCTCTCTCTCTCTCTCTCTCTCTCTCTCTCTCTCTCTCTCTCTCTCTCTCTCACACACACACACACACACACGCCAACCTATGTAGTCATGCCAATTTTTCAGAAATCCCTCAAAATAGCATCTGTAGCAAAGTCCCTTGGCAGGCACTAGATGAGATTCCAAAAAGGACATGTGTGTCTACAATTCTACTTGCAGCAATATTATCCACTTTAGACTATAAACTCAAACAAAGCCTGGCTCTTTGCAATTTTGGCTGCTTTACAGAAGTACCCAGCAGAGTCCCGTCATCCTAATACCATGAGATCACTTGGTAGGAGACTGGGACCAGTGATGGCTAAAAACTATTAAGAATCACCATTTCCTGGAGGGGCCACAGTGGACTATGGTGAGGGACTATGGTGGTAGATCACAGGTGTGTTGGTGGCGGGTGTGATGTGGTAACAATGCCTGACGGGGGAGAGCTTATGCTTCTAAAATATAGTATTGTAAGTCAGTATCACCTCAATTAAAAAAAAAATCACCATTTCAGCTAAGATTGAAACGGGTACCTGATAAATGCCAGCACAGACCCATCACCTAGAACCACTCTGAATCTGGGCTGTCCACCCTGATGGGACAGTGGGTTAAGCCCAAACTCCCAAAGGCCTACTGGAAGGGACCTCATTGATGTAAAGGCCTGACTGGACAGGTGCAACAAAGATTTTCATTCTAATCAAACCCTGCTCCCAACCCCCACCTTCACTTCCACACCTGATCCAATAGTAAAGCACTTTATCTCCAAATGTGGAGACTTCTACATATCCATCTGGCCGAGGTGACACAGAAAAAGCATTGTGTTTAGTCTGTCTGCTGTACTGGAATAAAGATTAAGAACTAAACCGCTGGAGATGTTAAGAGACTTTTCTTGCTTGATTGTGCCTATGTTTCAAGGATTTCGGTTGACTACTAAATCATTCCGGATCTTGTTACACTTGGTTTATCTGCCTGTGGGTCAGAGATAATTCATCAGCCGGATGGTTCCTACTGACTCCTGTTTCCTGATATTAAATCCATAAAGGTAACCATGACATTTGCTTTGGATGGGAGTCAAGTGTCTGGCTGGGATGCAGTAAAGGGCAAGGCCTAACTGGATCTCAGTGTGTGGTTTCCAAACCAAGCAAGTCAGAGAGTTAAAGTAGTGTTTGTGGCAAGTTTTTTTGTGTGGGGTAATTAACCACTGCCCAAGACAGTTACACAGTAACAGTTACACAGTTACAATTCTTCAGTTTACTCTACTCCTTTACTAGATCTGATTAAAAAAAAAAAAAAAAAAAAAAAAAAAAAAAAGTCAGGCCTCCCTGGTGGCGCAGCGGTTGAGCGCTGCTCTGTGGAGCTGTTGGCAGCACGCGATGTGAGTTCGACGCCCGGCCGGGGAGAATCCCACATGGTGCGGCAGACCTCTCCTGCCTCGCCCGCTGCTCCCCTCAGCAGTGTATTTCTGATCTGCCTGTTCTGCTCCCCACTCTGTCTCTGGTGGACCCTCTCGCCGCCCCACGCCTCTGGCCTGTACCCCAGCTTGTATGTATAAATAAATAAATCTTTAAAAAAAAAAAAGTCCTCTTAAATCCCTTTTATTCCAGAGTGCAAAAGCTTGCTCATTTCATAACACTTGAACATATTCCCCCCAAACTGGTTCTGGAGCCCCAGGCGATGTGCCTAAGTCCAGCAGCCACCCTGCCCTTTGTTTTCTTTTTTTTTTTTAAGATTGATTTATTTATGCATACACGCTGGGGTACAGGCCAGAGGCGTGGGGCAGTGAGAGGGTTCACCGGAGACAGAGTGGGGAGCAGAACAGGCAGATCGAAGGAAATACACTGCTGAGGGAGCAGTGGACGAGGCAGGAGAGGTCTATTGCGCCATGTGGGAATCTCCGTGACCGGGTGTCAAACTCATGTCGCTGCTGCTGACAGCTCCACAGCGCAGCGCTTAACTGCTGCGCCACCAGGGAGGCCCCTGCCTTTTGTTTTCAAGGTGCTACATGAAACCCTTCACCACTCTATGGTCAAGGAAAGATGCTCTTCGGGCGGCGTGCAATCCCAAAGGTCGCCAAGGATCCTGGGGGAATGGTTATAAAAATTAAGACCCAAATTTCACAATCATTTAGTGGTTGAGGTTTAGCATGCGGGTATCACCACTATGTTGTTGTTAGTTAAAGGAAACAGCAGTTTGTTTCCTTGTAAAAGTTTTAAATCTTGTAAAAAAAAAAATTGAGACCCCTATTAGGCTCACTTACCCCTTTAATGGGAACCAAACTAAGAAAGGTCCAACTTTGTCAGTTCACAGGGGACCACCAGCCTTACGAAAAGCCAGATTTTATCCATCTGGCTTTATTCATCTATAGTCAAACCTATTAACAGGAAGTCTTCCTACAAACAACCCATAGGGGGAAAAAAAAGAGTCAGATACCAAAATATTCAGCCCTGATAACAGCAACTAACCTGAAACTCTCAATTTTGCTCTTTACATTTGGTGAGAGATTCCTTTTTTTGAGGTGTGGAGGAGGTAGAAGGGGTCAGTAGAAAGTGGATAAATGCTCTAGTTAAATAAAAATCATCTACAAACGACTGTATTTATGACATAATTGCCACCTACGTCTGCCAGATGTTGCCAAGCTCTATAATACAAGTCAAACACCAAGACATGTGCCTCGGGTTGAGCTCCCTGGCCGGCCTGAGGTCCCCACTGTTTGAAGTGCCCCTGAGGATTACCCACTTCCCCATTGGCTCGTTTACTACACCACCACCCCCCTCTCCAATTAGCTGGGCAACCATTGAAGTCTCTATGACCCCTTAGAGCAGATCAAACAGCAGGCACCATTTATGGCTTCTGGGATATGTAATTTTAGAGATGAAAAGGACTAAAGAGGTCTCCTTACCCAGCCCTCTCATTTCACAGGAGAGGAAATCAAGGCCCAGAGAGGTGAAGTGACTTGCCCAGGGTACCACAGACAGGCCTGGAACCCTGATCTCTGCCTCCCTCCTGGTGCCCTGCCCACCACGCCACACTATAATTTCACTGCTTTAAATCATGGTTCTCTGAGAACCATAAGCCTAAATTACTTCAGGCCTGGAGCTCCCCTCTGAGTCCTGCTGGGGCGGATGAAGGTGGGCACTCTGCTCTGATATCAGGGTAGGACCTTTTGTATGAGACCAAAGTATAATTTGCAGATTCTGCACAGACACCCAATATGCCACAAGGCACTACGAATTCTATGGGGTGGAGTCTTTGAAAAACATTCTGGATAAAAATCCCTGCGATCTCACTGTAGATTCTAAGTGGGTGGGAACAACACCGCCGAAAGTCAAAGGTCACAGCCTTCACCACCATAAAAAAATCCCCACAATCCACATTCCTCCAGCGCAGTTATAATGGCTTTTTAAAAAATGCTCTTTGAAGATGATGATATTGATGAGGCAGCAGCCATTACAGTTCCTTTGATGAAGTGGGTCACTCTTCGAACGCCAGAGCCAGGGAACCACACACGACTGACCAGCACAGGACAACCCCTTTGAACGGCGAGGACCTTTTAAATGACCACACATAAACGCAGGGGCCTCCCGCCGCAGGCCAGACCACTTCAGCCGGCGGGAACGCCATGTCCACACGAAACACAGATCTACCTGAATGCTGCCTTCTCAAGTGAAAAAAAAAATGCTATGCCGTCACTTTTCCATAAAACCTGCTTGGGCTTCTATTTTCTAGGCTCTTCCGAGAGGCAAGTCTAGCTATTTCTATGCAATTCTCACATATTTGCACTGAAGTAGGAAAGCACAACTAAATCCAGCACTGGGGCATGAAGCTGGGAACGAGAGGCCGGAGCACAGCAGGGGCCAGGCCATGGACCCCTGCTGCCTCCTCTTATCAGGGGGTGGGCAGGAAACAGACACAGGAAAGAATTACCAAGCAAGGGACACCAAGCCTTTGGGTTCAAGGAGGAGGTCCTTCCAGACCAAGGAGAACAGAATTCCCTCCTGAGAAATGTAGACTGGCTGTCTGGGACAGGGGTGGGAGGGGGACAGGCTTTCACAGGCCCACAGGGCCTGCGCACACAGGCTGCCTTCTCTCAGGGATCTCTTCCCAAAGCCACCATCCCGTCATGCTTCCGCCCAGTCTGGAGGTCACCCCGTCACACCACCAAGCCCTGCAGGTGAGAAAAGCGGCCAGCGGGGCATCTGAATTGTGGGGCTCGTTGCCTAAGCTTCCACATCTGCTTTTTCTTTTGAAAAGGGAAGCCTAGGCACGCTTCTCCAAATGCTAAGACAGCCAAATAAATCGGAAGGGTTAAAAGAGAAAACAAGAGTTGTGGAAATGTTAGGGACTGTAGCAAAGAAAGTGATGGGCGTCGAAGATGCTATCGCCAAGTCAACAAACTCAGAAAACCCTGATGACCGGCTCTGTCTCCACCTCATCTGCTCTCCACCTCAAACAGCAGGGAACCTCGGGGGCAGGTAGCAGTAACAGCAGAATGGGTGCTGACAAGCCGTGATAACTAAGAAATCCATAAAATATGTTTGGTTTGTGGTGTCGAAGAAGAGTATAACTGCTGAAAAGATTCTCACCAAACAGGGTAACATTTTAAGCTCTGGGATTGGGTATGCATTGTAGGTATACCCCCCCCCCTCACTTTCTGAGGATGCCGAACAATTCAACAGATACTTGCTAAGCTTCAGTGTGGGGTCGGCCAGTGCGATGCAGGGGGCAGAGGGTGGGCTCTGCAGCCAGTGCCCCTTGGGCAGGCTGATGCTGCCTGTGCACCGAGAGGTTTCCCTCTTGCAAAATGGGGGTGATGATATCTACCTCAAAGGGCTGCTGGGAGATTTAAATGAGTGAACAATAAAGGTCTGAGAATAGCGCCCAGGATATGGTGCGCGCCACGTAGCATCAGCTGTTATGGTGATTAGTTGAAAACTGTGCAAAACACTAGGACCTACACACAACAGAGGCCAGAGTCTTGCCCTCAGTGAGTTTATAGTCTAATGGGGGGCCACAGAGGTCAGAGAGTCACACGGACAGAAGGACAGACTGCAGGAAGTGCCATGCAAGGGTCACACAGAGAACCATGAGAACACATGCTGGTCCGGTTTGGGATGGGAGTGGGGGTGTCACAGTGTCGGGGTTTTCCTGAAGGAGTGACATCTGAGTGAAGATCTATAGGGAGGCAGGGAAGGAAGGGAAGAACTACCTGGCAGAGGGAATAAGCCTGCACAGAGGCCTGAGATGGAAGAGAATTCCCTGTGTTTACGGGCCCAGCTGGCCAGTACTGCTAGAGAGAAAGTTGGGGGGAGGATGGGGACAAGGTGGGCTGAGAGGCAGGTAGTGGAAGCCCACCTGTGTGTACCCACATACAGAATCTTCTTTACAGGTCTCTGCTATCTAGGCTGCCTACAGGAAAAGCAGGAACATGCGCTGTTCATATGGGCCCAGAGCAACCTGGAGGGAAAGAAAGGCTTCCCTACAGTGGACCGTCCATCTACCTGATACAGGCAGGCTGGGTTCACAGTCCAGGTGAGTGCTCTCTGGTATCTTCACCTCTGTGATGACAGGCTAATGCTGCTTGCTTAGCTGGCTGACAGCTGAGTATCAGCGTAACACGCCAAAACGTCAAGGAGTTTAAAAGAAAACTGGTTTTGTAATGAAAGGCGTCCTAAAGAACAAAACCCAACGCAAGGTCTCTTGCTTCTGAGACCCCCGCCTGAGGGACGTCCCTGGCCAGCACTGCGCATGCGCATGGGCACAAGTCAGAAGGCCCCTCACCAGGCCCCCAGCATTAAACGGCCCCCTCCTCTCCATCTCGAGGTGATCCGCCTCCACGGCACCTGCAGTCAGTTCCAGGGTGCTTTTTGCTGCCTAGTCAGAAATCGAGGAGACACTAACCTTGTAGAGGGAGGTAAGTCACCGGATCGTGGTCTCACATTACTCAAGCCGGCTGGCAAGGCTAAGAAGCATTTATCAATCTCTTCCAGGCACTCCCAGTTTCACGCTCCTTCCTGTTGGCTGGCTCCTCTGTGTCCAACTTGCTAGTTCACTATTTCAACCCCACCGCCTAGGCTGGACTCTCTTCTATCCCACATCTATGCAGAAAGAAGGGTCCCATTATACCCGAGGCACGGTAGTCCCAAGGCATAGAAAAACCCCTGTCTTCTAAGATTTCACCATCAAGCAGAGAAATAGTGCAATATAAGGAAAAAGATGCAGGTTCCAAGACAGTGCGCCTGAAAGGGCAATTCCTGAGATTCTGAGCCACACGCCCTCCCCTCCTTCCTCCCCAATTCCCCTGCTCAGGCTTCTTCTCACCCCAAGGGCAGCCTGTGCTCAGGAAACTCCAAAGCCTGCTGTTGAGCCTCTCAAAACTCCAAATTTAAAGCCCCAAAGTTCCTCAGGTACCCGAAGCTTGGCACACGCGCCCGAAATGTTCTGGGGGTGAGTGAAGCAGAAAGTAGAGGAGGAAGGACACGGGTTGGATGTTCTGCTTCAGGCCTCAGCGTCCGTCTACAGGAAGGCTAGGCTGGGTGAGGCCTTTTCGCTGGTAAAGTGAAGGCCCATGATTTACAGGCCCTAGTGTCCTCTCTCCTCAGGCGATTGTGTAGAGTCTTCTCACCCTGAGCCATCAAAACATGCCCTAAATCACAGGAGAATTTGAGAGATTCTAGGAGTCCAGATGCTGCGGAACAGTCATTCCCATTCCCGGTCTTTCAACATCCCCACGTCTCCCCTTATCTGGAAATGCTGCAACATTGGGAATTAGTAGTGACCTGATTCACTTTCAGGCTGGGGGTGGGGAAAGCGCACAGAAATCAGCTAATATTAAGTGGGAGGAGGGGAGTGACTCGCGGGCCCACCCACATGCTGGAGACTCTCAACTCAACCTGCTCCTAAACTGGAAGGCAGCACCCCTTTCGTCTCCAAACCACAAATCAGATAAGTGATTGAACTTTACCCAGGCACGAAAGCCCCAGAGATTTCCAAGTACTGAGCTTCAGATCAAGGTGACTTAGGCTGAGTTTTAGAAGCCACTGTGGGTTCGGTTTCCAGTCAGCTGAATACCAGAACTACAGATAAACTCGCTCTTAATCTCTAGTGTGAAAACAACCGTTTTCATCTTTGCAAAACCAGACCACAGCCAGTAGGAAATGAACCAGAAGAGAAGGCAGAGTCTCGCAGGTGAATGGTGAGATGGTGAATCTCACCTGAGATGGTGAATCTGAGATGGTGAATCAGTGACCCCTGGATCTACCTTTCATCTTCCTTGGAGTTTTTTGAATTTATCTGGAGGGCTTATAAATATGTCCACAATGGTAAAAGCTCTTCAATTTTGTTTATAAATAAAGTATACGTATTTCCTGGGCAGAGGGAACAGCCTGTGCAAAGGTCCTGGAGACAATTTATACATGTATGTTTTGGGGAGCAGAGCTGCTGGCTCTGTCCCAAGCAAGCCTGAGGGTTCCTGAGTCCTCCTTGACCAAATTTTAAACTTTCTCATGTTACACTGTCATTAAACATTGACAACAGTCACACTCAGCCCCTCGTATTTGCACACGTGAGCTGTCAACACCTGTCCTCTGGAAGATGACAACAAACTGGAGCGCAAACCTGCCGTGAGCCTCTAGTCTAGAAGAGAGTGGTCGGGATGGCCCCTGGCTTCCACTGGGCACCCCAGAACAGGTGCCCACACCCCACGGAACCACCCCACAGTGAGGCAACATACCGGGCGCCCATCTCCCTCGCTCCGCTCTGCATTTCTTTCTTTGCACAGAATTTGCTTTCACACGTGCTACACAGTGACGTGCCCATACACTATTGCTCCTGTCTGTCTCCAGGAGTGATGAGTTCCAGGAGCACAGGAGTCTCTGTCTTGCTCACTAGTGTCCCAAGAGCCTCGGACTGTGCTTGGCAAGTCACAGGTCCTCCATCAAACTGGTGCGTGAATGAGTGGAGGAGCAGGAGGAACGCACTACACCCAGGAGCTAGGACATCCCAAGGCTCAGTCAAAGCAGCCCCACCAGGGGAGCGCACCAGGGGAGATGCCAGGAAAAGGGGTGGCTGGGGCACTTGTCACTTTAACCTAAATGGTGTACCCAATCTGAGAAGGCACTTACAAGCAGGCTCACCAATGAAAGTTGCCAGTTGCTTGTTTTGTGGAGGGGGAAACAGCTCCTGTGCCCAGGGCCTCCCAGCAGAGTAGAGAACCCCTCACCTCCCAGAAAAGCAGATGTTTTTATCACTGGGGTCAAAACACCCATGAAAACAAGTCTCTGCCTGTTGATCGACATTTCGAAACAGCTACAGTGGCAAGATCCGCCTGTCCACCCTGGATGAGGAACGGGGCTGCTACAGGATTTCCTTTCAGACTAAGCTGGTGAGGAGCACAGCCCTCAAGAGTTGCTGCTAACCAGCAAAATGTGTGAAGGCCAACTTCTGTATGAAATGAGTCAAAAGCTGTCTCCAGTCCAGGCAAGGGTGCTGAGCTCTTATGGGCACAGGTAGACACAGTTGCTCTGTCCAGGATTAAGGTACAGGAATGACTATTACTCGACAGTTTCAATCTGACAGCACATTACAGCTACCTGGGGCTTTAAAAAAATTTTTTTTTTAAGAAAAGATGCAGCCTCCCCGCTCAGAGATTCTGATTTCATTTATCTGGTGTGGGGCCAGGGCAAAGGGTTTTTTAAAAGCTCCCCAGGCGACTCCAGGTAACTAAGTTAGCCAGGGCTGGGAAAGGCCGCCTCAAGTCACATTCCCTCCATTCCCAGTGACAACTTTGGCCCCCTAGACAGTTGTTTTTTTTTTTTTTTTTCATTCCCGGAGGCCTCTCTCAGAGCCATGACCCATCTGCTTTAGAAGAAAAGAGGTCTGAGGGCCTCCCTGGTGGCACAGGGGTAAAGTCTCAGCACTATGAAGCTATCTCCAGCCACTGCAGCGTGAGTTTGATCCCCGGCCAGGGAGCTGACCCACATGGCGCAGACCTCTCCTGTCTCGCCCGCTGCTCCCCTCAGCAGTACATTTCAGTGGATCCGCCTATTCTGTTTCCTCATTCTGTCTCTGGTGAATCCTCTCACCCCCCCACCTCTGGCCTACACCCCAGTTCTTGTATGCATAAATAAATGAAAATAAATCTTTAAAAAGAAAAAAAGAAAAGAGGTCTGATTTAATGTGGTCAACTAACTCCTCTGACCAAGTGAGAGCAATGCCAGTGTCAGGTTCTGGGGATCTGACAGCACTGTTCGTTCGGGAAATGTATGAAAAAATTCAGTTTCCATGAAAAATACTTCCGTGGCCTAGACAAACAATTATTCCCTCATCTGAAATAGAGTAGGGGAAAATAACCCCCTGGAGAAAGGGATGGTTTTGAATTATAATTATAAATTAGCCTACTACCCAGGGAAATCATGTTTAATACATAAGACGACAATCCTGGATCAAGGTTCATTTTCTAATGGCGAAACATCATGCTGAGTGAAAAATGAAACTGACTTGGAATAATCACAAACCACTTATCTCGTGGGGTTTGGCAATGGAAAAATTAATCTCATTACTGATATGAGGAGCCCATCGGGAGGGCACCGGCCCCCTTGGCTCACGCCCACCCAAGCCAGTGTCCTGGAAGCCCCTCTTGTTCCCCAGGAAGGAACAGAGATCACGGCTAGAGAAGCATCTTCCTCCCCGCCAGAAAGCCTGTAACCCGCCTGCCCAATGATAACATAGCTCCTTGCTGGAGGAGCCTTAATGAGCCTCCAGAAGGAATTCAATCAGTATCTGCTGAGCACCCACCACCGTGGGCACGGCCAACCCACTGAGCTGAATGCCACGAGGATGCAGCAAGCACACGGGGTCCTCCAGGACAAGGCAGCAAGAGAAGCGTGCCATCTCCCCAGCCCGGACGCCTGCCGGCACATGTTCCTCTCTCCCTCTCACACCACCCTGAGCCCCACCTACGCTGCTAACCTGAGTCCCTCCACTGTGGTCCAAGGGCCAAGGCCGTGCTGGCTCCTGTCAACACAGGCCCACTTCCTGGTGCCAGAATGCCGGGAAGGCAGGGGCCTCTGCAGAGGCAAGCACCAGGCCCACTCTGCACAGTAGTTCCATCTCGGCAGGATTCTTTGCCGAAGGCTGTGGCTGCACTATGGAAGAGCAAGTTTGGTTAAGGGCTTCAAGAAATGCACTTTCAGTTTTGCTATTTCAGACACATTACTGGGCAAGATCTTACCGAAGAACATGCACCTGCTTGGATATTATTAGATCTCAAGCAAAGAAAGCGGCTTAAACTGTGACCTGGGTTGAAAGGCCTCTTCATCTCCAGGATGGCTGGCTTTGGCTCTGGAGCTGGAAGAGGTCAATCTCTCGGAGAGAAACCCCCCCAGTGATGACCTTTCCAACTCCAAGCTGCATCTTTTTATGTCTGAAATGGAGGGAAAAGGCCACATCTCTGTGGAAGGGATAAGAGCATTATCTGAGCACTTTCCTGAAGCTTACAAGAAAGTCTACATTCTTCTCTCTAGGTCCTACTTCTCATTGCCCTGTGGCCTGGTCATCTGCGCAGGCTGTGCAGGGGGCAGCCGGACTGCCGTGCTCTGGCAGATGCGCCAGAACGCAAGCAGTGCAGGGGCTTCCCTTCACCGGCAAGCAGGGGTAGGGTCGAGGTTCAGATTCCCCACTCACTGACCTTGGACAGCACCAGCCCTCTCTGGCCTCAGATTCCTTATCTGTCTCCTGTGGGGAGCAGAGGAGGGCAGTGATTGTTCAACTGGGGAGGGAGGGTGATCCCTGAGAGAGAGAGGTACACGCCCTGCAAGGTTCTAAGCTGCCCCCACTACTGATGGGTGTGCAGGGGTGGGGCGTGTTGAGACTCTTTGGATGGGACCAGCAAGATTCCCGCCCAAGCAGTCTAAAATACCCTGATTTATGTATGTTCCCACTTCTCACAATATCTCTGGAATTTTTTTGAAATTCCCTTCAAAGAATATACTTTTGAAGAATGTATTTTTGAAGTAGAAGTAGCAGAAAGTCTTCAGTTGGTTTTCAAAAAAACCACCAAAAACCAAATCCAAGAGTTCTCAATAAATTGTGTAATCAGCTGAGTAATAACAGTTTTGATCCAAACCTCAGCGTGAACCATGTAAAAGTTATATTCAAGCAAGGTTGTGAAGTGCCTTAAGTTGTGTAAGGATAGTCAGCTTACGAGTCAATACTTGCTTTTTTAAGGGTGCCTTTTTTTTGCTTTTTGCTTTTAAAGTAGAATTATTATTTTGATTAAATAAGTTATTGAATGAAGTACAAGAAAGAAAAAGAAAAACACCCAAGGCATTACTCTACTGTCAAGTGCTTCTCTGATCTTTGTAGAAAAACAGCTGTATGGACAGTCTATGTGTTTTAAGAACTGTTGTCCCCAAAAGGGACAATTCATGTATCAACTCTTGATGTACAAATAGTCTTGAGGCAAAAATTAAAATGGTCTCGCAACCAACTACATAGAAATAATCTTGTCTGCAGAAGGTGGGCTCCCCTCAAAACCAAACTCACGAAATCATCCTGAGGTTATTTCAGGATGCTCAGGGGACCCATATCCACTAGAAAGCTGATCTGAAACCATAGCAGACCAAAGGACCCTGCAAACAAGCTACTTAACAAATCAGATTAGTTACGTAATGTGTCATCAGGAGACTGCCCTGGACAATTCCATTTTCAAAACATACACAAACAAAATCTAAACATCATTTTCGCTTGGCTTAACATCCACAATGATATAGGGGGAAAAAGCTTACTTGAACAGGGCTGTCATAAAACCACTTTAAGGTTAGTTTTGGACTTTTTAAAACATTCAGTATTGCTTGGGCTGCAGCAGAGGGTATTACAAAAAGAATGCATACAATTGGCAGATTCTACTTCCAGGAATTTATCTCAAGGAAATAATTAAGCAATTAAAATACACTCAGGAATTAACAAAAAGGTTTATCACATTGTTTATAGTAATGAAAATTAAAAACAACTTCAATATCTAAATGGTTCAATGGTTAAACACAGTATATCTATTCAGAGAAGTATTATGCAGGCAGTAAGAATAATACTGCAGAATTAAATTTGTTGACACAGAAAGATATTTCAGTTTAGGGGAAAAATATTATCTATGCAAATATGTACACAGAAAAAATATAAAGCAAGATATTAGTAGATTAACCACTAGGGAAATGCAAACCAAAACCATAATGAGTTACCGCTTTACGCCCACTAAGATGACTATAATTAAAAACACAGATAACAGCAGCTGTTGGTGAAGATGTGGAGAAACTATATCAGGGAGTAATATAAAATAGTGTAGCTGCTTTAGAAAATAGTCTAGCAACAATTCCTCAAAAAGTTACCAAAGGTAACTCTAGAAATGCTAGTTCTTGGTATATGCTCAAGAAAAATGAAAATATATGGCCATTCAAAAATGTATACACACATATTCACCACAGAATTATTCATAAGAGGGAAGGGGAAACAACCCAAAGGTCCATCAGCTGAGGAATGGATAAAATAATGTGATATAGCCATAGAGTGGAATATTATTCAGCAACGAAAAAGAATGAAGCATCGATACATACCAGAACATGGATGAACCGTGAAAAAATTATGCTAAATGAAAGAAACCAGTTATAAAACACTATGGATAGTATGGTTCCTTTTATAGGAGATGCTTAGAATAGGCACATCTACAAAGACAGAGAAGGAGATTAATGGTTGCCAGGGGTTGGTCGGTTCGTGGGAAATAGGGAGTGACAGCTAATAGACACAGTTTCTTTTGAAGATGATGAAAATATTATAAAGTTGATTGTGGTGATGATTGCACCATTCTGTGAATACACTAAAAACCACTGGTTTGTGTACTTTAAATGGGTGAATTGTATGACATGTGAAATATATCTCAATCAAGCTGTCAAAATGCTAATAAAGGTAAAGTTTAGATAGTAGGTTATAGATCTATTAGCCTATAGGTTATAGGTTTGTTGCTGTTCATTTACTTAGACGTACCTGTGTTTTCTAACTTTTCTATAATAAATACAATTACTTTGAAGGATTTTTAAAAAACGTTCCAATACGATCATACAGACAGAACAAAACACAAAAGATTTGAAGAAAAGGAAAACCACCTTTCCTTATAATAGTGAAAAAAACTGGCAAATACCCAGCAGGGAGATCGAGAAGCAAAGCAAGACCTACTACTCTATCAACCCATGTCAGTTATAACCCCAGTCCCCGACCTGGGGCTGCAGAGTTCAAATGCTTTTTGCATGCATGATAGTTTATAAAAATGCCAGTAAAAGTGTCAAATGCAGTGACGTACTCAGACCATTTCCTCACAGGTCCTAGGAAATAATCTGTGAAAAAAACTGAACAGGAATGGAGAACACCTATTTTTACACTTGTATTTGCTGTCTGTACATGAGCAGAGATCATAAGATAGTGAGAAGTGATGTAGAAACCATCTGAGAATAACTTTAAAAAAAGGAAGACGAGCAAGGAGCTTATGAGTACTTTTTTAACTTATACTTTTCCTAGTTCGTATCTCATCTGTGGGACCCACTTAAGTATCTCTGAGAATGTGTTTCTCTGAGGCAGGGAAGTCAGAATCCAACCTGAGATATAGGGAAAGATAGGGAAAAAATCCCAGTCGCGTGAAAAACAGCCAAGCAGCATGTTTATTATTCACAGACTATGATTCACTGTCCCTATTTCTTAAGCCAACATCACTCCAATCAGACTGCTAGGTTACCGGCCCCAAGTTATTTGTGCATAATAAAAACCGAATCCATTAACATGATACATTAGACTTTTCTCCCCTGGATCATCTCCTTAGGGAGAACATTTGATCATTATGAAACCTACACGGTCTCGAACCTAAAGATGACTTTGGATCCCTAAACCAAAGAGGTTTCCAACAAAAATGAAGTAGGTTAATCCAATGACTCTTCAACCTGAAAAATGGAGTCGACCTCCGAGGCAGGCCAACGACATCCCCTCGGCCCAGGCAGGTGACACCGCTCTCTCCAGACACAAGGAAACCTTTAAGAACTGACTGGCTTTATTTCAGGAATATGGTCTACTGTTGAGCTTTCTCTGGAGTGACCCACACACACTTTCTCTTGTGCACTAAGAAGCAAGACTGCTGTGGAGAGCCAAGCGGGCAGGGAGTTAAGGCAACCAGACGCACACGTGCACAACTGTAGCCTCATTTCATGATAGGCAGCCCTGACCGCAAGAGCCTGATGAGACACTCTCCCCCCAGCCTCAGTAGAAATACCTAGTAGGTATTACCACCTAGTAGGATGTTTCGTGCAGGCGATAACCATCAGAATAAATGATAAGCCACAGCATTTCTGGTTAATGCTCATATCTCAGATGATATTCTCCATGTCTGAACACATCTGGTCCTCAGTTAGCAGATGTTTTTAACCCTCTCCAACCCAAACACTAGCTGAATGAAAAAAAAAAAAAAACAACTGTACATATTCTAGCTGGAGAGAGTATTTTGGATCTCAGAGCGTGCTGGTACTTGTGAGAAGTGGCAGTACACTGAGGATCACGTGACAGTGAGGATGTGACAGCAATCAACATCAGGCATAACATCTGAGTCAAGGAAGAATGTGGGGACTCAGTGAACACATTCTAGATGAACAAATGACAGCCCTGAGTGCTAATGACAATGATGTTATTGCATTTTGAATCCTGGAGTCTAGAGGCTCAGCTTATGATGAGTCAGTGTCTGTCTCATTCAGACACAGGCTGGAAGAAAATCACAATATCGCCTTCAGTGCATGAGCTACTTCATCAATCAAAAGGAATTTGCATCAAAAAGTATCCTCTGCATCTCCCTGGCGGCTCAACGGGTTAAGCGCAGCTCTATGAAGCTGCCCAGAGCCACCGCAGCACAAGTTCAATACCCGGCCAGGGAGATTCCCACATGGTGCGGCAGACTTCTCCTGCCTCGCCCACTGCTCCCCTCAGCAGTGTATTTCAGTCAATCTGCTTGATGTGCTCCCCACTCTGTCTCTGGTGAATCCTCACCACCCCACACCTCTCTGGCCTACACCCCAGCTTGTATGCATAAATAAATAAATCTTTTTTTTAAAAAAGTATCCTCTGCAGAGGCATAGTATATTTTAAAAATGAGGGGCTGGAGTAAAAGAGGTGCCATCCCAGGGGTTAGTATCCCCACTTCACAGATGAAGAAACAGAGTCTCTGAGAAGTGCAGCAATTGCCTGAGGGCACATTTTGCTACCGGCCACTTAGAACTCAGGTCTGTCTGATTTTACAGCCAGCACTGTCTCGACAGCCTCACTGCCATCTAGTCCAACTGCAAACTCAGCAGTGGGTTTTGTTTAGAATTTTTAAATCATCCTCACTGTTTGGGTATCAAAGTTTTTACCGGCAGATAAATCTGGATCTTTTCTGTAAAAAGCAGTTATACTAAAATAAAACTTTTTGATACGGGTCTGGAGTATTTTACCATGAATTCCGAGACATGTGGATTTCCAAATGCAATTTGGAAATATTGACATGAAATGAAACTATAGTCGCAACTAAAGTTAAATAGCTCTTTTCGGCTCTTTGGCCTAAGTTATTCAATAACTCAATAATAGAATTTGGCAAAAGAATAGCAAATGGAAAGACATGGAAAAGAAAACCATGTACGCCCCAGACCTGACTAAAGGAAAGGACAGATCTATCATACACTTGGTCATTCTGTTTATACTCCTACAAGCGAAGGGACAGCAGGAAGCAGTTAACCAATCCAAGCTGAAACGCTTGAGTTCAAACCCTGACTCCAGCCATGAAAGTGGGTTTTTCTAACTAGGAGACTTACACGAGTTCTATCATGAAATGTGTACAAATGTCCCTTTAAAAAAAAAACAAACAAAAAAACCCAAATTTGAACAAAGTGGCCCTGTATATTATATTACTTCCTCTGTTTCGAAATTCTCGTTACTCCAAGAGCAGGGACCATTATTTACCTAACAGGCATAACCTCCAAAGAGTTCAGGCCCCAGTACTCAGGTGCACACATGTCAATTCTCCACCTGGACATCTGGTACATGATATGCCCTATTAAAGAGTACACAGCGGAGGTCATTGCCCGGCCCACATCCTGAACAATATGTTTAGAAGAAAAAAAACATTCACTAATTTAGGTTCTTCCAACCAGAAGAAAAAAAGGCAAGTTTGCCCAGAAAATGTCCTCCCCACCCACAGCCTGAATGAAGGCCTTAAATAGTAAGTAGGTGTAAACCAGACGCTTCTCTCCAAAGATGACTTTTCCCACTGCACCACGGTGCTCTCACGTGAGGAGTTTCAAGTTTTGATGCGGTGTCACCGCTGTCCCATATGGGGTCTCAAGCAAAGAGCCCAAACCCCCAGCTTTAACTAGCCTAACACGTCCCGTTTCACAAAAGACCGCCTGCTGCCGTGGCTCGCAGGAAACCTCCAAGGCAGGAAGGCAGGATCAAGCTGTTGGGTAAATACGCTTCCCCATTCCCGGTTCCCAAAGTTCTCGCGTTCTTCAAAGTTCCAGCAAGGATCACAAGCCCAAGACCTTCCCTTCCCCCGATTCCAGGGCCCTTCGGTCCTTCCTCCGCAGCCACGGCCGGGTGCGCGGACCCCACCTGTGCGGAGGGTCCGGCAGGTGAGGCGGCCTCCCGTGGGCCCGGGGCCTTCTGGAGACCCCGAGGTGCCGCCGGGGCGACACGAAGTTGCGCCGGGCGCAGGGGCACGGGAGGCGCGGCGGTGACAGCCGCGCTGGCCCGCGAGGCCCGGGTGGCGGCCACTCCGGCCGGCCCGGAGACACTCGCTCCCCGCCCGGCGCCGCCTCCTACGCCGGCCGCAGCCTCGGCCGAGGTCCTCCGGGCCCCGTGCCGCCGCGCTCCCGGTTCGGACCTCGGCCTGGCCGGCGCGGTCCCCCACCCCGCGCTCCCAGGTCACTCACCCCGGGGCCGGGCGGCAGCAGCGCCAGCAGCAGCAGCAGCAGCCGGGCCGGCATGGCGAGGTCTCGGCCCTGGCTCCGGGCCCGGCCGGCCGGCTGCAGGGGGCGGTGCGGGCGGAGGACCGGGCGGGGGCGCCGCGACGATAGCGCGGCCGGGGCCGAGCTTCGCCGACACAGAGCTGACTAGGCGGCGGCAGCACCCCCATTCCCCGCCCTATAAGTGCCGGTGCCGGCGCTTCTTCCGGTCGGGGCGGGGCCGGGGGCGGTCTGGGGGCGGGGCTGAGTCGTGGGCGGGGCCTCCTGGGGCGGTCTCGGGGCGGGGCCAGGCCGGGCGGCCTCGCACTGGCTCCGAGTCTCCGCCCGCGGCTGCTAGAGAGAAGGACCCTGCCGCGCGCGCGGCGTCTTCGGGCGCGGAGAAGTCGAGGCTGGGAGCCAGTACCGGGGCTGCGGGACACTGGCAGCCCAGCCGCGCGCGCGCGCCTCTCCGGGCGGTCCCACGAACCCCGCCGAGGGGCCCGCAGCGTCAGACTTGCTTAGGGGAGAGGCCAGAAGACGACATGCCCGGACCCCGGCTTGGTCCTTCCGCGGTGGGGGGGTCGGCGGCGGCCTCCGCAGCCAGCCGCAGCCGCTGGCCGGGATTCCAGCAAACGCTGACGACCCTTCTCTTCCCTTTCTGTGCCCTCAGGAAGTCCCTTCAAATCATGTCCAACAGCCATAGGTTCCCTCTGGAATAAACCATGGCCAAGTCACTGGCCAACAATTACAAGCAAAGAAGGAAACCATTTCGGCTGCTTGTGTGGTGTGTGGTGTGTTAATGTGGTGTTTGTAAATGTGACCTCGTGACGCTTGAGATGACATGTGTCATAAGTCATTGGCGGGAGGGGGTGGGTGGAGGACTCGCATAAGGGCTATTTGAGGGTTATGGGCCATTAGTCTGAATTAAAGAGCCCTGGCAGCTGTTTGGTCACTGGGTCCCACGTTGCCCTCCACTGAGATGCAAAGGGGGAGGGAGAACACATGGTAATAAAATGCAAACTGAGATTCAGATCACTGCATTTACGTGTCCCAGGAGAAAGAAAAAGAAAAGGGGATAGCAGCTTCTCTGATTTTCCCTAACTTGTTCACAGGACAGCCTGAGCTATTTGGGGGGAAAGAGTTAGCAACGCCAGAGAAAACAGGCTGGCAAAGTCTGGTCTGTGTGCACCATGATGCAATCCTGTCCACCTATAATGACAGAAATGCCCAAACAGGGCTCCCCATCCCCAACCCCCATATCACAGTCAAAGGATCAATCCCTGCCAATGCTGAAGAAGCCAATGTGCCAATTGGAGAGTGGGACACATCTTGGCAACCCTGAAAGTAACAGACACATCTGAACGGAGACTAGGACTTGGGATTGGAGGGGAGATGTGCGCAAACAGAAGCCCCATCACTGCTGAGCAGTGGGTCAGGTGGCGAGGGAGGAGCCCACAGCAAGGACACTGGGAGGAGCTCTTTAATGATTACCTGCCCAGTTCGCAAGTGGACAGCAAGATCTGAGGGAGCACATGCTTGAATTAAAAGAGAAGCTAGGTTGAAAAATGCTGCTTTCACATCCCTTCTCTGGTCCTTTATCTCAAACAGAGTAAGTCCAGCAGGGGAACTTTCTGTGCCAGGAATCTTGCAACCCTCTTACAATTCAAAATGTCACTGTGACCATGTAAACACAGCAGATGAAACACAAAGGGAAATGCTTACCTCAATCTGACTCATTAATCAGCTTTAATGATGTAGTAATGAAAAAATATTCCACTCCAAGGAAACTTGTCCAGGTAGGTCTGTTTATCTTGTACTTGGTTAGACCAAATTTCTGAGTCTTAACCACAGCAGTTAGGTTGTTCTTACTCGTAATCAGTTCACATGTTTTATGTGTTTCTCCACTGGATTGGCAACTCATACTGATAAGCTCTGGGTTTATTTAGGGTTGCACCGCCCACCATCTTGTTCCACAGTCAAGCACTATTTTAGCAGTGTTTTGCTTATAATAAAGCAAAAATTGGCATCGCTGATAAGCACAAATAGAAATGAAAATAGTTTGTAGGGTGCCTTTGAAGTTGACCTGCCCATATAAAAGACCTGAAAGTAGGCAGTAATGACCTTTCTGGAAATAGCATTAAATAGCATCCACTCAATAGAGCAAAGGTCCTGTGTGGTTTTAGTGTAAAGATAAACCATCTTTTTATTTTTCCACCAACATAAAAATAAATAAATACATATCCAGATTCAACAAAGACTGTAGCAGGACCTTAATATATCTTGGGGGGGGGGGTCTGGAGAAAAGTGAGTTAACAAAATCTTACTTTCACTTCCCTGCAAATTCCAAATTTGGAGAGCTTTTGAAAAAAAGACTTTCAGCATCTTTTCCTGGCGCTTTTCACTACTGGTTCAAAATCTCCAGAGGGTGGAGCCCAGAGATGGGGGTGCGGGGAGCCGGGCAGCAGGTTCCTTGAAGTCTGGTTTTAATTCCTGTGGCCCGAAGCCCTTTCATTTATTTTAGCAAATGTCGCCCTCTAGTGGAAGAAATTATGATCCAGCCTTTCAAAGTTTGTGCCTAGCTCCCATTTAAAACTCTTCAAATTTTCATTTCAAAATTATGACAGGTTTGGTTTGCAGGTAGCTACTTAGTGGAAGGGTAGCTCCCTTCCAAGAATACCTGAAAGAAAAAGCGGCAAAGCCAGAAAGAGAGATTGAAGGCTCTGGGAACTTGTCAAAGGAACCATGTCTATGGGAGTAAAGTTAACTGCCCTTTTTTAACAAGAGATTTCGGTGTTGCTGCGGCTGCTGCTTCCAGACAGAATATGTAGGGTGGTTATGGGGTAAGTGAAACGATGAAGCAAGCTTCTCTGGAAGCAAGCTAAATTTTGATCTCCTTCATGTCCTCATGCTTAAGGAAAATTTTAGAAAAGTTATCACTGTGAGCAGTTTGGTTCTTAGGGAAATAAAACTTGGGCTCTCCGGGCCGTGGGGTGGCTGCATTCGGAAAGATGGAAACACCCAATTCTGAGGGCTTTTCTTTGCCCCAGAATCCCAACCACTACACACTGACCTATATAGGAAAATGTTTCTTCTCTCCCCCCAACCTCTTGTACCACCTGCCTTTTTCTCCCTCCCCTCCCTTTTAAATTTTTTTCTGAAATTTATATATATTTTACATCATTGCTCATTTTTGTACAATGTTTTCTTTCTTTTCCCAGACCTAGTCCCCCTAGAATTTCCACCACCGATTCACCCCTGGACCATCACCATAGTCCCTGTGCTCTTCCTGCCCTCGTTTTGATCCCTCTTCCTTCTCCTCCCCTGCAGAATGTCTCTGATTTGTAGTTGTCAGTTTATTTTTGTTTTGCTTTGTTGTGGGGTGTTTTTTTTTTGTTATTGTTTTTTTCCCTGATTCCTTATTTGGTTCGCCTATATTCCTCCTCCCCTCCCTCTTAATCACAGAGACCTCACTTTGTGTACTAGTGTCCCCTGATTCTTGCAACTGTTTTACTTGATTGAACCATCTGCAATGTAAATGTCCACTATTTGTCTTTGTCCTTCTGACTTGCTTTACTACACGTCATTCCCTTGACGTCCTTCCATTTTGCTCTATGTGGTATCATTTCCTCTTTCTTTATGGCTGAATAGTCTTCCATAGTGTGGACGGCCCACCTTTAGTCCAGTCCACTAGCAGTGGGCACTTAGCTTGTTTCCATGTCCTGGCTGTTGAGAAAATGCTGCAGCAAAAATGTCTCTTACTTTTGTGGTTAATGTTTATCGGCTGTTTGCTGTTGTTGGGAAACGTGCAAATACGCACCTTGCAGGGTCACCCATGGGATCCGCATAGCAGCTCTACGAGGCAGGTGTTATCAGCCCCATCTTACAAATGACACATGGAAATTTTAAAAGGCTAACAGCCTGGAGGCTGACACAGCTCATAAGAGGCACAACTGGATTAGAACAGCTATCTCTGACACTTGAGAGCTTGTCTGGTTCGCTCCAGATGCCAGCTGGCTGTTACGCTTGCCCTTGCCCCCAGCATAGTGACATTAGGTGACCTGTAAATGAAGTTAGGCAGGGGTCCAGACTGGCATGTTCCTGGAATACTAGAAACAACCAGAAGTTTGGACACACAGGTGACATCAGAGGCATGGCCTCAAGTAACGCCTACATCCCCCGCTCTCACTTGGGGGATGTGCAGAGGAATTGGGAAGTTACCTGGGGGGGATGGGGGTGAGCCTTCTGTGGTGAGGAAGTCCAGGCTGATTCTGACTGACCATTTTTGTTCACTTGCCTCTGCTGTTGTATTTCACACCCACTTAGGCCACTATGGTGAAGCGTCCTTGGTGCCTCCAGTTTATCATATACAAAGATTCTCGAGTGTGCAGCGTGGAACTGGCAGAACTGGCCCTCCTCTCTGTCTCCACCTCCTCAGTGCCCAGTTCCTTTTAATCCCCTGGGGCCTGGCTTATACCCACAGAACTCTCTGGAAACCTCTCTCAAGCACCTCATAAACATTCTTCCTCTTATAAAAATCCGGGTGCCCATGTTTTCCTTCCCCTCCCCTATACCCCCCGCCTTCAAGTTAGGAATGTTAATGATTCTTTTCTCTAGAACTTTTTCCTCCATGGATACTACCATTTTCTGGCTCTCTCTGCTCTCTGCTCTTTTTCTTTCTTCCAGACTGTGTTTCTCAAGGCTTAATTTGAGGACCATACTATTCTCTCTTCTCCCTTTGCCAACAAAGCCAGATTTTAGAGCAGAGAGGAACTTTAGGTCTAATTTAGTCAGCGTCATTTTGCAGAAGAACTTCATCTCTGATCTCTGCGTGGTTACCATCATCCACTCACTTGTTCATTCATGCTGTAAGTAAATCCCACAGAGGGCTTCTGTAAAAAGGATTCGTGCCACGAGCAAATATCAGAGTTTGCCAGTTGGCAAAGGTGATAGGGCATACACAGGAGAAAGCAACATACAAGGCCAACTGTGAAAAGTGTGAGCACAAACTTGGAAGCAGAACTGTGCTTTTTGAGAGATGGGTCCTGTAGAAAGAAAGGGGTGGGATGAAGAGAGCAGGGAGGGCTGCCTGGAAGAAGTGGTGTCTGGGACAGGCCCTTTGTCAGGTTTGACAGGGGGAAGGATATTCTAGGAGAAGGGAGGACCTGAAAAAAGGCCTGTGCAAAGGAAAACTCTGCGTCGCTTCCTGGAGTCCAGATGACGGAGGCCAGCCTGTGTTTAGTGGGGCGCTGAAGTCAGGCTGCTTCCCCCAGTAGACAGCAGCCTGAGACAGGACTGAAGTGCTTTTGGAGGAAGTGGGGAGGGGGTGGAAAAATGGGCCATTGAGAGCCCGTTAGGAGGCTGTTAATGGGTTATTTTGGTCTTAGTCTAGAGCAAGAAATGGCAGGAGGGGACAGGATAGCTGATCTTGCCAAAGCAGGATGGGAAACATTAGACCAGCGCAGCCCACATGCAGGAGCATTCAGAAGAAGGAATTCAACAAAGTTCATGAAACATTTACCAGGGTCAAGGAACGCTCTCACTGTGGGATCACAGAGGATGAAGGGAATAGAAACTGGCGGCAGCTTTGCCAGAGGGGCCAGGGGGTCTGACCTGCCGACCCTGGTGGGTACTTACAAGGCTGGGCCAATCCTATTGCAATAACTAGTTTCCAAAGATGTCCCAAACAAGTCTCCCTCCCTATAACTACACACTGCTCTTTCCATCACAAAGCAGAACTACTTCCCCTCCCTCTGAATCTGACTGGTTTTGTGAATGGGTTTGACCAGCAGTGACATTCAGGGACTTCCTGGCATGGTTTTAAGAAGCTGGCAGCTTCCATTTCCTTCCTCTTGGAATACTCACTCTTGGATGCTCCATTGTGGAACCTAACTGTAGCCACATGGACAACCATCTGCCTGCCACATCACTGAGCCACCTTGGCTAGTGCAGCCCAATCAAGCCCCCAGGTGACCCAAGTTGACCCCATAGAGAGCAGAACCTTCCAGCTGAACCCAGTTAACTCACAGACTTAAGAGAGATAACATAATGGCCATTGTTTTAAATATTTATTTTTTATTTATTTATGCATACAAGAGTTGGGGTGTAGGCCAGATGTGAGGGGGTGAGAAGATTCACCAGAGACAGAGTGGGGACCAGAACAGGCAGGTTGACTGAAGTACACTGCTGAGGGGAGCAGCGAGCGAGACAGGAGAGGTCTGCTGCGCCATGTGGGAAGCTCCCAGGCCGGAGATCAAACTCATGCTGCAGTGGCTGCCGCTGCTTCGTAGTGCTGAGACTTAACCCCTTGTGCCACCAGGGAGGCCCAATGGCCACTGTTTTAAACCACTGAGTATGGAGTGATATGTTACGTGGTGATCATATGAAAAACAGTTACCCATCTGGTTTCTTTACTTGACCATGGGTAGGCTTGTGCCTTATCTCATACCAGCAAGAACCAAGAAAAGAGGCTCATTTCTCTTCTAGTGGCAAATCTAGGAGGCGTGAGGTCTAAGAGCTGCCCCCTCTGTAAAGAAAGCCAGTTCAAAAGAAAGAAGCACAGAGTACAGAGAAGTATAGAGAAGCACAGAGGCACTCAGAGCCCGGGACAGGCACGAGTTCCAGCTCTAGCAGGCTTGAGATCAGCCCGCCTAGCTCTCCTTCCCGTTGAGCCAAACCGTTCACAATACACTGCTCGCCTGAGCTGGGTTTCCTCTGCTCACACCCAACAAGTCTTGACTGAAATGCCGGCTCAGCATTTCTGAGAGGACTAAATCCACAACACCTGTACCTTCGCCTGCTACCCTCTCCGTAAAGGATGGTTTCCTTCCTCCTCTTTTCTTCCCGACTTATATCTGCACTCCGAGGAAGCCTCCGTGGTAGAACACACAATGTTGTCTGGCTTCTCCTGTCTTTCATGCTGACACGCTTACATTCCTCTCACTTCGGGCATCTTGTCCCACTCTTCCTCGGGTCCCTCCGAACTCAATGCTCTCCTTGCGTCTTCTCCTACGGCCTTTGATCTTAGCTTTTGGTTTGGCCTACTACTCGGGTTAGGTCTCTCCACCTCCCTCCTTTCTCCTGGTCCCGTCGTTCATTGGATGGTTCATAAGGAAAGGGGCTTACTGACCCTCAAAAGTGAAGTGTGTAGGTATGAATGTTGGATGAACTTAACCTTCTCAGATAATAAGAAATCATGTTGACTAAAACCCAGGGTGTTCTTTGAGAGGCTGCCTGGTATGGTGTTCAGAGACTAAGCTTTGAAATCAAACTGTCATGAGTTCAAATCCCAGCTCTGCTTGGCTATTTATTCATTGTAATGGAAACAGCTTACTTAATCTCACTAAGCCTTGGTTCTCTGATTGATCTGAGAATTAGGACCAAAATACAGTAATAGTCTTATCTACCGTTCAGGACCACCCTGAGAATTAGTTCAAACACGTCTGGTGTAGGCACTCTGTAACTGGTAGCCATGTTCTTCTAGGTGGGCTGATGCCACCGCACCCCTATTGAACTGGCTATAATTATAAATAGTGATGATACCAGGTGTTGACTAGGATTTGAAGTAACTGGAAACATACATTCCTGGTGGGGGTACAAAATGGTCCTACACCTTTGAGAAATAGTTTGACAGTTTCTTATAAAAATACACAAGATGCAAACAAAAACCCATAACAAGACTTCAACACAGGGGCCTCCCTGGTGGTGCAGGGGTTAAAGTCTCAGTGCTATCAAGCAGTCACCAGCCACTGCTGCAAGAGTTCAACCAACCTGCCAGGGAGCTGACCCACATGGCACAGCAGACCTCTCCTGTCTGGCCCACTGCTCCCTCAGCAGTGTATCTCAGTAAATCCGCCTGTTCTGCTCCCCACTCTGTCTCTGGTGAATTCTCTCACCCCCTCCACTCCCTGTACCTCTGGCCTACACCCCAGATCTTGTACACATAGAAAAAAAAAAAAGATTTTGACACAAAGCTCAGGGCAGCTTTTCACAGTGGGTGCAAACTGGACATAACCCAAATTCCATAAACATTTCAATGGAAAAAACAAATTGTGGCCTATTCATACAATGAAATACTACTTAGCAACAAAAAGAAATGAATTACTGATCTAACAATATGGGTACATCACAAAAACATTAGATTAAGTGACAGGAACCAGACAGACATGAGACTAAAAGTGCATGATTCCATTTACAAGAATATATAAAATAGGCAACACCATGTGTAATATCAGAAATCAGGGACAGTGGTTGCTGAGGGCGGGGACTGACAGCAAAGAGATATAAAGGAAGTTTTTAGAGTGACGAGGATATTCTATATCTTGATTATGTGATAGGTTATACAGTGTATAGATTAAAACAAAACAAAACAAAAAGGACCCCCTCTGGTGGCCTAGGGGTTAAGTCTCAGCGCTATCATAGCTATGTCCTGAGTTCGATCCCCACATATAGCACAGCAGACCTCTCCTGTCTTGACTGCTGTTGCCCTTAGCAGTATATTTCAGTCAATCCACCTGCTCTGCTCCCCACTCTGTCTCTTGTGAATCCTCTCATCCCCCCACCTTTGGCCTATACCCCAGTTCTTCTATGCAAAAAAAAAAAACAAAGCAAAAACAGACAGGGAAGTAGACATTTAATATGTGTGCCTTCTAGCTTATATATAAAGTATATTTTAAAAAAGAGCAAACATAGAAAACATGATTGTCAACTGATTGAGCAATGATCCTATAAATATACATTAAGCCCTGTTCGAATGTAGTTACAATGCTATACCAGCTTCTACTCACCATATGGTCAAATATACAAAACATGATCATCTCAAGAATTGGTGAGTATGTAGGTTAATGTGGGACTACAAGTTAGAGCATCCATTTTGAAAAAAAAAATTGCTATTATCTAGAAAGTTTTGTGCCTGGCCTACCACTCAGCAATCGTGCTTCTATACACTACACAAAAGGAACTCTTGTACATACGCTACGGGAATATTTAGAGTAGCTTGCTTGTAATGATAAAAACTGGAAGCCATTTTAAATGTCCGATTAAAAAGATAATCAAGATGTAAACTGCAGTATAAGTGTGTCCTGAATCCCTTCTCAGCACTACTGCAGGATGACAGTGGCTGGGCTGTATTACAATCAACACCATCAATGTCACCAGCACTAAGCAATTAAGAGAGCAAATCATGGCAGAATGTCTACAGTATATTCTATTTCTGTAAAGCTCAAGATCAAGCAAAACTAAATGGACAAATAGATGAAGAAAAACTATGAAGAAAAGCAAAACAAGACAAATGTAAAAATCAGTGGTTTTCCCTGAACGTAACAGGGGGAGATGGAATCAAAGAGGCAAGAGGTGAGTTTTGAATTTACTGATGTCATTTTCTGAAACTAGGTTGGTGTACATGAGAGCCTGGCTTATTAATACCCTCCAAACCACATAGACTTCATTTTAAAAAAAAGATTTTATTTATTTTTGCATAGAACTAGGGTGCAGGCCAGAGGTGCGGGGGAGTGAGAGGATTCACCAGAGACAGAGTGGGGAGCAGAACAGGCAGATCTACTGAAATACACTGCTGAGGGGAACAGCAGGGAGAGACAGGAGAAGTCTGCTGTGCCATGTGGGTCAGCTCCCTGCTCAGGGATCAAACTCAGGCCATAGAGGTAACAGCGCTGAGACTTAACCCCTAGGCCACCAGGGAGAACCCCCCACCCCAACACACACTTTATATACACTCTATTGGATGCAGAGTTATTTCATAGTAACAGTTGAAAATGAAGTTTTAAAAGACAGTTATTGTCACATTGGGCTAAACACGATAACCCTACCATATGCCTCACCTAGAGGACATATTAAGAACAACATAACAGAAAGGTTACAAATAAAGGGATGTGCAAACTATTAGACAAATGCAAACATTGAAAAGACACAAGAAGCAAAGCTATTAATATAAGACAAATTAGGGCCTCCCTAGTGGCACAAGGGTTAAGTCTCAGCACTATGAAGCTATTAGCAGTCACTGCAGCACGAGTTCGATCCCCAGCCAGGAAGGTGACCCACATGGCACAGCAGACCTCTCCTGTCTTTCCCACTGCTCTCCTCAGCAGTGCATTTCAGTAGATCCACCTGTACTGGTCCCTACTCTGTCTATTGGTGAATCCTCTCACCCCCTCACACCCCAGCTCTTGTATGCATAAATGAATAAAATCTTTTAAAAATATATAAAACAAATTAGAACTCAAAGGGAATAAAACAAACAAACAAAACCCCAAACAAGGCATAAATAGCTTAGAATGTCACTTTAAAGATGGTATATATAATCCCTGATGGAAATGTCAGGCACAGACCATAATGAGCTAAACAGGATGGCCTCAACATATACAAAGCACAAAATAATAAAAATGATCAAGGAAAATGAAGCATAATTTATTTTAAGTTTTTAATTAGCCATTCCATATAGTAATATCAAATCTTTTGGGGGGTAAAGGTTTATGAGTTTTGACAATGCATAGTCCTGTAACCACCACAATCAAGAAACAGTTCTATCACCCACAAAAATGCCCTCATCTTGCCTCCTTTTAGTCAAATGCTCCCACCCTCCCAATCCTTGGAGACACTTTGATTTGTTTTCTATCTAGCTTACAGTTCTTTTCCAGAATGTTGCTTAAATGAAATCATATTTTTTAATCTATCTCCTTTTATTCAGCTGTAAGGATGTAGCACAATTTGCTTATCCAGTCACTTACCGAAGGGCACTTGGGTGATTCCACTTTGGGAGAATTATGAATAAGGTTGCTATAAACACTCAGGTAGAGGATTTTGTGTGAACATAAATTTTCATTTCTCTTGGGCAAAATACCCATATGACTGGGTCTTATGTTAAATCCATGTTAAGAGCTGAAACGTCATTTCCAAAATGGTTAACCCAATTTTGCATTCCCAAACAGTAATGGAGCAAAGTTCTTATTGCTCTGCATCTTGCTAGCATCTGGTATTTAGAGCATAATTGTAACACATCACTATCAATCAATGGCAGCACAGACACTCCTCCCAAAAGAGACCAAATAGATCTGGACCATATAATTACAACACAACTAAGGCTGTCTTAATAAATATTTCTATCAAAAATTGTATATAATAGTGAAAATATTTCCATTTCAGGAATCTGTGGAACACTTATTAAAATAAATCACATTCTAGGTCACAGGGAAAACTTTCATACATTTCCCAATGTAGGCGATGTACCACAATGTCGTCAATGTTGACTTCACTTAAATTTTAAATAGCAATAAAGATATTCATATTGTTACAAAACATTTGCCATAATAATGCGTTGGATCAAAGAATTTTTTAATTTTAAAAACTAGCTAGAAAATGAAAATGAGAGCCTTTTGGATTACAGAGTCAAAAGCTGAAATGCTTTCACCTTTTGTCTTTTTAATATTAATATTGTCTTTTTCTTATTGACAGGAAAACAATTCCAAGGAAAGCGTATGAAGGAAATTAAGATACCTAGAGATTGTGAGTTTCCTGCTCTCTCTCCCTGCAGTAAACCAAGTTCTTCAGCAGCACCCCCCCGCTTTCTTATCTTCAGACTCAGGTATGAGCTCGACACAGAGAAGCACTTTAACTTTTCCCAGTTAGGACTCTCTCTGAGCTCCCCCCACTCCACTGTTCAAAACTGTCCTAGCATTTCTTAAAGCGTTGCAATCACAGAATCTTTCCATGTCACATCAGTCCTTTCAAAACAAATGCTTGTTTACCACTCAACATGGTTTTCATCGATTCATTTAATCTTTACAACTTTTTGACATATACTATTTTTCAGAAATTGAGGCTCCGCCAGGTTGCGTGGCCACGTCGTAGAGCGAATCGATCAAGTCATGCTTCGGTCGCACATCTACTTCGAGACGCAGACTCTTCCTACCAGGACTGGTTACTTTGACCTCCGGGGGCAACGTTACCTTTGCTCAACTTTGCACCCTCAGCGCTTATCCTAGTTTCTGACACACACACACAGTCTCGCACAACAAAGGTACTACTTGTCTGTAAAGGCTCCCTAGGCGTACGGCAGAGGCACCAACGACAGCGGGCGACCAAGACATGGAAGAAATCCGCAAGGATTGACGTCCCACGTGACTCTCTGGCCGTCCCGGACGCTCATCTCTATGGTCGGTGTGTGACCACTCTATACCTCGGATGACTCGAAGAGCCCGGCCAATCACTAAGTTACTTTACAAGCACGTGGCCATAAGGTAGACTCTCTATTGGTCAATCGCGGTAAATCCCGCCCAACAACCGCCCGTCCGCTCCTTTAAGTGCAAGTGGTGCCTTCGCCATAGTCTTTCCGCGGCTGGGAGGTGAGGTTCGCTGTGGGGTGGGCAGTGGCGGTCTGGCTTCGGGGTTGGGGGCCGGCGGTGGGCGGCGGGCGGCCTGCGGTGATGACTTCCCAAAGCACGCGTTAGACTGCTGATGCGGGTGATGTGACCTGGAATCTGAGCCGGGCCGCGCTGGCGGCCGGGAGGGGACGGGCTGCGGGCGCACCCCCGCTCACCCCGCGCTCTTCTTCCTGCAGATCCCACCGGTCCCAGGACGTCGGATCTCGGCTCCCCCACCCCTTCTGCCCTCCCTCGAAGCCCCTCAATAAAGTTGGTCTGACCCCAGTGCTCGTGTCGGTCTCCAGTCGGTCTCGTCGCGACGCGCTGCCTTTGAGCCCCCGCGGCCTGCGCGTGGCCCCGGGGGTCAGGCTGCGGCGCCAGAGCACGAGCTCGCGCATAACTGGGGCCGCCTGCTCCCTGCCGGCGGCCCTTTTAACCGCGAGCGACACGGCTGCCTGCCGAGAGTTGCCACGACTTAGGCCCAGTCCTTAAAACCGAGACACCGGGGATGTCGGCTCGGCCACTGCGTGCCCTCCCACCGCAATCCCTTCGGGGTCATCAGTGAGACTTTGTGTGGGCGGCTGCGGAGTCGACTGGGGTTGTGGTCTTGAGCGGCGTGAATTTAACTTGCCTGAGGTGTAATTGGTAGCTGTTGACATGAACCACATTCAGGACGACTGCTTATCTGGGTGCGGTATGCCAAAAGTGAGGTGAAGCTTGGTCGGGGTGTGTCCAGTTAGCTCACGCAGCAGGGCAGTTAAGTTAGATTTTACGCACTAGGCACCTGTATGGTCAAACTTCATAATCCAGATTCTCTCACCTGTCCTTGGGTCTGATGTGTACTGAGTACATGTCAGAAGTTGAATGACAGGGATGCAAACGAGGGGCGTAAACTGCTTGGGCACTTAATGACTTGCGGGGACTGAGGCCCCCTGCCTGTCAGGGTGTGGCCAGGGCTACATTGGTCCTCTGCCATTTAGTAAAGGAGGGTTGACCCAGCTCTGTCCCTGTTTGCAAACAGGATTCAGTACAGATGCTTGTTTTTGACATGAGATATTTATTTGTGAAACAATGCAAGCGATTGTAAATCCCCAGATACTATTTGATTAAGTGCAATAGGGTACAGTCGTGGAATCTACACAGTAGTGCATCTAGTCCTTTACCTTTAGTTATTGCACAGAAATTATAAAGACCAGTGAACAAGACATGCGGACTGACAGGCAAATTGGCCTACACGATGAGAAATTAGAACAGTACATTGACTGGAATGGTCAAATGATTTAAGTCACGTTTTAATGGTGTGATTGAAATCAAATAAGGGTTGAAATATTTTTCCGATAGACTCACTTAAAGTCATGTTCAGGCAAGGTGCTGTTTAAAAAAACCACTATTTGTCCACAGATGTAAGTTATCAAAAGATACCCAAAGGTAATTGTGATGTTGAATGCAATTTTGAACAAGTTTTAACTTCTCAAAGCAAATTATACAATTAGAGCCCCCAAACTTGTAAACTACATCGTGACACAAATGCACAAAATAAAGTTGGCAATATTAAAGAAAGATCACATTAATTTTGAGATCTGTAGTGTTTGATGTCAAGCAAACTTTTGGTCTTGACTCTCACCGTGATAGTTGAGAAAGCAGTTCTCCATTTTGGCCACCAGAAAGGGAAACTGCCTTCGGAACTATCCCCAACCAATTCCATGAATGAAGCATTAAGATTCCCCACAAAGCCTCCCAGGTCACAGGAGGTGCCAGATGGGAAGACTGGCTCTGGCTTCCTGGCCCACCACTGGTCATTAGGTGCAAGTTTGACATTTTCACAAAAGCTCATGTCTCAGGGACACATGGGACTACAAACCAGGTGATTGTACTCCTTGGTAAAGGCTTGGGATGGTTTGATCTCATGGCTTTGCCTGATGTTCTTGTGAGCCCCGCGGCCCCCACGTGAGCTGAGTGTTGGTGTATGTGTGTTCTATGGCTACTTCACAATTCCAACGATCGAGGTGCTGGGCCTGTCACCACTGAAGTGGCCCACAGAATGCCACCCCACCACACTGACAGTCTCTGGAGTGGGGAGGCTGCCGTCACACAAACCACAGAAGTGACACAGAGTGGCCTGTCCTCCGGCTGCCTGAGGAAAGGCTGGCTTCAGGCGAGAGCTGCCTTCCAGGTTGACAGCTCGCTCCATGTGCTCTTTTAGAATAGAAAGCAGGGGGGTGAGCCACATGAAACTTCTGGGTCCGCTGTGATGGTCCTTCCTGTCTCGGCTGAGTCACAGCTTCGCAGCAGGCAATCCAGATACCAGTCACTGAACACGTGGAGACACACCTCACAGTGGGATGGGCACCAGCAGGCAGAGGGCAGAAGCTGTGGCACGAGGAGAGGCTGGTGCTACAGCATAGACGGTGGCCAAGAGCCCCACGCCTGGAGCTCCGTCTGGTAATACTGCGAGTGCCAGTTCTCCCCCCATCACAGCTGATCAGCAGCCTCTAATGGCGGGTCTTTCAGGAGGCAGAAAGTGGAGCGAGGGTCCATGGCTGAGTGCATTATAGGGATATAAACATCATCCATGTTTGGCATGACAAAAACTTTCTGCAGGAAGAAAGAGCAGTCATGTGCAAGAACGCCTTGTTTTGTCAAGTAGTAAGATACAGATGGAGCAAGTTCGACACATTCCAAATGAGTCCTTCTCCCACACTTTGATTTAGAAAGTGCTGAGGAATCAGTGGGCGAACGCAAGAGCCCCGTGAGACAGCTCTGGGGCAGAAGCAGCCTTTGATGTACATGTACATGTAATAAGGTTACTCAAGCACTAGTAATATTCAACATTAAGAGAACTGGCTTAAGCTGCTCTTAGTATTTCCAAGGCACTGTAACTTAGATGCATATTCCAAGTGAATTTATCCATTTAACCCCTAGTAACAGAATGTAAACAATTTTTTCAAAGGGAACCATACGAAGTTATATATGAAAGCAATCCTACTGTGAATGCCAGAAGGATAATGCGCGATGGATAGTAATGGGGCTCTGCCTGACTATTTATAATCTAATTTGACATAAGTGCATTTCGGCAACACAATCAATCTTGAGTATTGCTCTCACCAAAGTATCAAAGAAAACCAAACAGGCCATGGGAGCTGCAGCTGTTACCCTTTGCATTCCCAACTTGCTTCAATAATACCAGGCAACAATTTTTTGCCTCCCTTCCCTACTTTTGCACCTTTTACCCCAATACCACTAAAAGAGAGGGCTCATATACCTGATGTAGGGTTGAGGAAGGTAAGAAAAAGCACTGAAGGTATAAGGTGGTCTTCCTCAACTAGATTCAAAGTACTTTTCCATTTGGTGACATATTAAGCTTTCCAGAAATTGGTTATCAGTTATATTACCTCTAGCTTTTAAATAAGGACAACATTGTTTTTTAAAGGCAATAACTCAAAATATACCACTAGAAAAACTGGGTCTTCTTCCAAAGGGGAACTTCATACAAGGCAAATAGTTTGCTAATCTGTAAGTCCTTGAAAGATCTCAGAGAGCTGATGAAAATTTGATAGAAACAGCTCACCAGGGCCTCAGCTACACCGCTATTACTCTTGGTAGCAAATGCCAAAGAATGAGTTCTGGCTTAGACCCCTCCAGGCGGATCAGCAGAGGGGACAGGCCTGCTGTTGGCTTTGGATAACCTGGGTAGGTTTCTGCCGAGCTGAATAATCTGAGGTAGATACCACGCAAAGATGAAAGCAACTTCTCTAACCTGTGTGGGGGGCTAGCTGAGGGCCAATGCCAGGCCCCACCCTGGGAGAAAGTTCAAAGACAGCCCAGCAGCAGGAGAGTGGCTTCCTCTCCCGAGGTATACTAGTACAAGGCAGCCATTTTGCTTTTAGACTCCTGCCTTTTGGGTTTCTCCTCTGAAGTCCACTTTGATTCTGTGGATGTTTCAGGGTTTTTCAAACTATCTGAAATGTCACTCCTGTTACTTGCCTGGGATGAGGGTCCACAGCTTTCATCTGCCTCTCGCAGCTCAGCTCCCTGCTCTCCCCAGAACCTGCAGGTTCCCGTGAAACGCTAGATAACCTCAGGTGTACCTGAAACTCCTGCTCCAGTTTCTTCTCTATCCAGTCTGTCACATGAACCAAAGTCACTTCTCTCTCTCCGAGTTTTGGCCGAGCTTTCAGCTCTACATACGGTGGCTTCCGGAAACCATACCTTTTGAAGAAGACAAGTAATAACCAGTTAGAAGCAAAGAAAGGAAGTAGACAACTACCAGCAGTGACCATTCCTCACGCTCACTATTTAAATGCTCGTAATCTGAAAAATCTCCTAAAAACAATGTGGCAAGTATGTCTTGTGAACTCCCTGTGCAAGCCAAGAAGCGACACTGGAAAAGTCCATGACCTGGGCATTGTTTATTGGTTTTGTTTTTCCAAAAATGGCAAGGAGAGGGGCCTCACAGGTGGTGCAATGGGTTAAGCACAGCACGATGAAGCTATCCAGAGCCACTGCAGCACGAGTTTGATCCCTGGCCAGGGAGCTTCCCACATGGCGCGGCAGACCTCTCCTGCCTCGCCCGCTGCTCCCCTCAGCAGTGTATTTCCGTCGATCTGCCTGTTCTGCTCCCCGCTCTGTCTCTGGTGAGGCCTCTTACACCTCACACCTCTGCTCTGCATCCCAGCTTGTATGCATATATAAATAAATCTTTAAAAAAAAACGGCAAGGAGAACCATGACTGCTCACATCGTAATAAAAGAGGTATATGTACGTTACAAAACCCCAAATATTATTGTATAAAGCAGTGAAAAGTGAAAGACACTGCCTCTCCCTGAATCTCCCCCTGAAACGCCCCCAAGACAGAATCACCAAGAGAAGTGAGGCTGCTTTTCCCCATACTCCTAAAGGTAAATGTACTAGAGAATGTTCTGGAGCCTGCTTCTTCATCCCAGGCTCCACACCATGCTCTGTCCGGCTTCTCAGTGGGGCAGACTTACTCAGGAAAGTGTCCAGACCGAGACTGTGCTCTCTGACCACCTAGGAAAACTCAGTCATGGGCCAGTGCTTTTTAAGACTACAACAAATGTGTCAAGTTTCTTAGGGGTTTCTAGACACTTTCAACATCTCTAGTTAGCTTTATGGATCAATAAACAGTTCCGTGTTTGAGCAGTGCTGGGGAGCGCTATCCCGGAGGGTGACTGACACTTGCAACTGGAAAACCTTAAAACTTGGAAACAAGGAGGAGAAATTTTATATGAACTCTTACTATGAAAAATGAATTTTTTTTTTAGGCTTAGCAGACTGTATCATAAGATATCAACAGTTATTTCTGGATGGCCAGATTATAGGCCCCCTTTTTTTTTTCAATTCGTCCAACCTGCAGTTTTTTGGACAATGGAAACATTACATTTTAAAAATAAAACCTAAAGAGGTGTTTTTATTATACCTGGAAACACCAGCAGCAGCACCAAATGGTTAGCCAGCTAGAAAATCCTCACTGATCTTCCCACAAGCACCCTGGACGCAAGGCCACATGCAGCATGCTGGTTTCATGCTGACACAGAAAAAAGCTGCCTTTCTCCTGAGTGAGGCTTGTGGTACAGTAAGATCTCGAAGCAATCACTGCATATACTTAAGCACATTTCACTGGGGTTGGAATGTCAATTTAAAATTGAGATTCACAGATAGTGACTTTCGTCAATACCTATGCATAATTTTATTCAGTGATTCTCATGCCTGGCTTAGTTCCCCCAAACTCTGAATCCTAGGGGCTGAGCTGAGCATCTCTCTATGTTTAGAAAGTCCCCAGGTCAACCATGATGTCCGGCAGGGCTGAGAGCCATGGCTCATCCGTGAACACCCTTTGGGAAGACATCACAGCGGCCAAGTGCACGCGACCCTGCCTCCTGAACGCGGAGGTCTGATCCGACCCAGGAACATCTTCCTAAATCCAGGGCTCTGCTGGATGCACGAACCCTGTCTGCCTGGTGGAGATGGCAATGGCAGTTACTGCCACAGGAGCTGTGAGGCCTGCCCGGGTGAGGCAGCTACACCCAGGCCAGGCAGCTGTTCTCACAGGTGTAATGGTTTGGCTTGAGACAGGACGATGACCAAGGACAGAGTAGCTCGTCCCATCAACTGTGTGACCTGAACTTCCCCTAATGTGAGAAGATGAGTCTTCCGCTGTGAATTAGCCATTCAAAAAAGGTAGAACCCCATTTACAACAGAAGGTCTCAGAAAACCGTTTAGAAGTGTGTCCGCCCGGGAGAAGGCGCTTTCCATAATCTCGCGAGTAAGCAGGTTGGGTATTTATGTTCATGCAACGGCAGCGCTCCTGATGGCCCCCAACAGCCCCTCTACTCACCATATCCGGTCAGTCGGGGGAGGGGGGATGTTGACCGCCAAGGTCCCTCTACATTCTTGTACTTCAACAGTTAGCAGCAAGGGTGTGTTGGAGACTTCTTCAATCTTCTTTTTAATGAATTCTGTCTCTGTTGCTTTTTGGAAATATTTGGATTTGGTAATTTTATCAACAAACCTCATAATCTTACTTGTTCGGTGACCTCCAACATACCTTTAAACAAGGAACACAAATGAGTATAAACTGCTCCTGCACAAATATAAACTCTGAGGTTCTCTGTTCACTTTACTTTAGACCGGGGTTTCCTAACCTCTGCACTACTGCCACTATGGGTGGAGGCTGTCCTGTGTGGCGTCAGAAGCACATTCCCCCCAGCCATGACAATCAAAAATGTCCCAGGTAGGGCCTCCCTGATGGTGCAACATGTTGAGTCTCAGCCTCTGAAGCTGTCCGCAGCCGATACAGCACGAGTTTGATTCCCGGCCGGGGAGATTCCCACATGGCGCGGCAGACCTCTTCTGTTTCACCCGCTGCTCCCCTCAGCAGTGTATTTCAGTAGATCCGCCTGTTCTGCTCCCCCGTCTGTCTCTGGTGAATCCTCTCATGTCCCCTCACCTCTGGCCTACACCCCAGTTCTTGTATGCATAAATAAATAAATCTTTAAAAATAAAATAAAATCCAATGAATTAACCATATCACATGACTTAAGAAAAAATGTCCCAGGCATCGCCACTATCCACTGGAGAAACAAAACAACTCCCAATTGAGAACTACTGCTTCAGAGAAGGTATTGATACCAGACAGAGGCCAACTCTCCTGGCGCAGAGAAGGCGCCTCACCAGTGCTCCTTTATTCCCCTCAAACACGGGCGTGAATGCGGTTGTCCTACCAGGGAAGCGAGGCGGCACGTGTGAAGTCGTGCTGCAGCGACAGGGACACAACAGAGTGAGGACGGACTGCCTCTTAGGAGGGGTCATGCTAGCTCTGAGTGGCAGCTACTCTTCAAAGGGCTTAGAAAACATCTAAAGAAAAATGCTCTAGCTGGCTGATGTGCTAAGAGGCCAGGAGCTGCCTCAGGTGGCCGCTCGCAAGCCCCGCCCAGGTGAAGGACGTGTGCCTGATAAATCCTCCCCAGTCGGTGCCAGGAACAGTCCCTGCACATGTGGAGGGGCAGTAACTACTCTTTAGAAGGTCAAACGGACAGTTCTAAAATAATCACACACAAACCTTAGTGCCAACCCCAAACACCTTGATTCTCTTTTCAGCTTCTGCAGAATTTCAAAAGAAAAAAAAGTGGTATCTTCCTACCAAACCTTCAGAATCACCTGGTTTCTTTATAATCTGTTTCTTCAACTCACTTTTAATAATTAAATGTCCCTTACTAAGCCCTTTGAGTATGCCACAGTCCAAGTAACTAGCAAAGTGAGCCCCCGAAATGAAATTTATCATAAAAGAATCAGCTCAGTGATCTATATTTTCAAAATTCCCTGAAGAAACCACCTGAAGGTTCAGCCTCATGGAAGTAGCAGCCCAGGAGAAGTAGCGACCCGACTCGCGGCAGACACCAGGGGGCGCTGGTGTGCAGCCTGTGCGCCTCAAAAGCCAGGGCGCCAATGCGCCTTCATTTACTTGGCCTGTGAAAGTCACTTCAGTCTGGACTCTCTTAAGTAAAGCTATACAGATCTTTTTCACTGCAGGGCCTGGGATTTGGGTTATTATTGCATGTTAGAACCACTGACTTTGGGTTATTAATGTTAAAACCTTTTGCTCAATGTAGAGGAAGTAAGTTCATAAAGGAAGAGTGAAAAAAGCTCCCTCCCAACTTGCCATTCTGACCCGGAGGGACCGGAGAGGTTTGATCCACTCACCCTTCAGCCCCTGGGAGAAGCGGCTTGTCTCCTGCACTGGGCTCTGGTGCATCGTCTTCATCGGAGGAGCCAGCGCTGGACGACTCCTCATCGCTGTCGGCCAGACAGTACGCCCTGGGCCTGCAACTGAACGGGGCAGAGTCACACCGCAGCCCCCCAACACCAGGCTCCTCTGAGAGGAGCGCACGCACCCGCAGCCGCCCGCCATCATTCTCTCCAACCCATCCCAAAAAGGAGACCAATGCAAGACTTGGACTGGCCTGTCACCTGCGGCTCCTGAGCACCAAGACCCCTGGTAGAATCACAGAGGACTTGGGCCTGGAGTTCCGCTTTACACATGCGTCGCAAGGGAGTGTGATGCATCCAGACAAAATGCAGTGACTCACGACCATGTAGCGGTGGCCGGGTGGGAGGATGAATGGGAAGAATGGATGGTTGCGAGTGTGGGGTGACAGTTGATGTGGCGACACGGCCGCCCCTCAAGGATGATGGGATGTGCGGGCAAGGCCGCTGGTCCTGGCTGAGCTGAGTAACGTTGGTGTTTTCTGGCACAGTCACCTCCAAATTAGTTTTGCCTCAAGAATCCTTCCTAGTGAAGTTCCGTCTTTTACCACAAACCAGCCCAGCTTCTGAAGCCACAAGACACCAATCTCAAGGGACTCGACAAAGCAACTGGCATGAGAACCCAGGGGCTTCCCCACAGAAGTGCACATTCCCAGGCCATTTTCCAGATAAAGTACTAAAACGCCTCAGCAGCGAGCGTTCATCCTGCCAGGCTACGTGCTCAGTTTGCAGAGGCTGGTTGGGGGAGCTGGGTTGGCAGCAGCAGAAAGCACTCAAAGCTCCCCTGGAGGGGCACTGGAGGCCACTTAGTCCAGGGCTGGCCCTACATAAGGAAGTTCCTTCGCTGGACTGTGGCTTTGCCTGAGAGGCCCAGAGACCACCGGGATGAAATGAACGAGGGCCAGGTTGGTGGCCTAACTCTATTAAGCAACTAGGTGCTTGCTACACAGAGCTGGACGGACCCTGTGGTTTTCACAAGAACAAAGTTACCCAGAGGGGGGGACGGCAGTGGCGCTGCCTTAGGTCCATCTCCCCGCGTGCTACCCTTTGGGTTTTCCCGACGCTGACCTTGGACCACCAGAGCCGACCAGGACAATCATCTCCTGGCCAATGGCAGCCAAGGGCACCCCAGGGTAGAGCAGATCAGCTGGTATAGACTTAAAGGCCTGGCAGAGGCCCCACCCCTAGGAGGGCAAGACTGAAATCTCCACCCCTGAAACTGGAGCGCTGCTGCAAGACCTCAAATGTGTCCCCTGGCAGGCGCTGAAACACGTGTCAGCCACCTCCCCCACCAGGCCTGAAGTGTGGAATTAAAGGGACTCCCTCCACAGACATGGGGCCGCTTGTCCTTGGCTATGGGGGGAGGCACCTCAGGACTCTCCCTCCTCCCCTCAGAGGCTGGCTGATCCAGGAAACGCTTGTGTCCACTTGTCACACATGTCAGCGCTCTCATGGGCAGGCAGCCATTGGTGTCCTCTCATTTAAAGTGGACAGAACAGAGTATGATTCCCAAGTAAGCATCAGTTGGGCCTTGGGATAAGGAAAGTCAGGGACATCAGTCCCCAGGGAGAAACCACCACTCAGAACCCTAGCTGACTCCTCCATCAGCGCTGTGCTGTGGCCTAGACCCAGGGCTGCAGGCACAGAATCTGTCTTCACAGCAGGGGCCGCCTGCCCCTCATGCCCACCCCCCATCCACACAGCACCAAGGCTGCCTTGAGATGAGAGGAGGGGCACAGGGGACCCTGCTAAGCACCCTCTCTTGTCCCCCAGGTATTTGTCAGCCTCCTAACCTGGGGCCAAAGATACCAAAGGCCAAGCACAGCAGGGAACACTTAGCTTCCCGAATGAATCCTCTGCAGGGCAGAGAACGGGACAAATTCTGTGACTTGAAGTTAATAATTCAGAGGGTGCCATACCAGTTAAAGCAGAGCAGATGACATGAAATTCTGATTTGACCACAAGGTACCTCTGCTCTCTGCAGGAGGAGCTGTAGTATGTGGTGCCTGATACTAACTGAGCGTGTAACCAAATGTCTGCTTGAAACTCAGTTTTACAACTAAACATGCATTTTCTGTTCTTAGCCTGGAGCTGTCAGCATGGACTTCAGAGACAGACCCCCCCCCCCCTCACACTCTTACATAAGACATGCAACATGTAGCGGGCCTCGGCATTCCAGGTGAGTGTGAGAGCCTTTCAAAGAGCCACCTTCAAAGGCTTATTCCAGCTTTGGCCTCTGCTAAAAACTTTGGAAATACGTTTGGAGCCAGACATTTGATCACTGATACTTTGTCTCAGCCCAAACATTTGATTTATTCATAATCACTATCCCTTCTGAACCGCTTGTCGCATTGCTCAAAGATCCAATCCTTCTACAGAGCAAGATGATTTGCCATCAATCAGGATAGCTGAAAGGATGCTGCAGACTCTGGAAGCAAATTCTAATAATGCTTTCTGTGAAGGGTGTCTAATTAGACCCAACAGCCCGGTGGGGTGGCTGCTTTGAGGGGCCCGCACTCAGGGGCACACTGTCTTTCACTCAAATCTGCCTGACACCCACACAGCTGGCAGCATCCCAGCGCGGCTCCAGAAGACAAGGGGCTGTAGACTAGGGGCCCGAGCAGCAGTGGGGTTGTGTGTTCAGGCTGCCCTGGTGCCCCACTCACTGAACTGTGCCCTTTCTGACTGGCTGTGGCCCGCCTTCAGGTCGTCAGGTAGCTCCACCTGAATTCCATCGTCAGTACCTGGCTGCCCCAGGGACATTAACTATGGTAGAGAACAAGGCTACTGGGCAATAAAAGGACTACAGCAAAAATGTCCACACAGAGCATACACACATCCAAAGGGGAGGATCTCACTAGAACAACGCAACAGAGGTCTCAGTTCCTCACAATCACCTCAGAATAATGATGTGATGACTGAATAGGCTTCCTACGGGGAAGTATCACAGGTATCACAGGTGGCACAGCATCTCCACAGAGATGCCCAAGGGCTCGCTTATTGGCACATGTCACAGAAGACATAGCAGAGGCCCTGCCAGAGCAGGACAGCAGGGAACAAGTCTGTGAGGAAGGGAGTGAGGCTGGGGCTGCTGCTGGCCAATTTCAGACACTCTGCTCTTAAGGAAAATGTCAGCGCCAAGATCATGTGCTTGGAAAAGCTACTTTGACTACTGACTTGCTGCTCCTCTGGTATTTAGTGCTCCTGACAAAGGAAGAGAACAAGTGGATTCCAGAAATCACTTCTGGGACTAGGGTCAGAGGCTCTCGAATGTCCCAGAAATTGTGAACCAAATGGGACATGTGCAGGCATTTTCTAGGAGAAGGTTCCAGAGTGCTCAGATTCCTAAAGGGGTCTTTTATGCCGAGCAAAATAAAAAGGTCAAGGACCCGATTTTCTACGTCTCTTCCTCCCCAAGAAAGCATATTTTCCTTGTTTTTAAAATTAAGGGAGCGTCACCTACATATTAACATATAATTTAAACCCTGACAGGAAAAGGCAAAACATTTTAAAACAGGCTCTACTGGGGGGACAACGGTTCTTTAGAAGCATATTGCAAATTCAATGTAATACCATCATACGCCTAGAGCAGAAGACATTTTCATGATGTCCAGAGAAGCCCTGCTCGCTGAGAAGCGTCTGCGCTTGCGCCACCTGATCAGAATTTATGCACGTGAAGTCGTGCCAGGAGAGCTGCGGGGCGGCAGGGAAAGGCCACACCTAAGAGGCCAGGGTCTCAGGGCCCCGGCTGTGCCGAGTCCCCCCAAAGCCCAAGACCTCCTTCTGGCAGGATCCCAGCACAGGCCGCCCTGGAAAGGCTCTTGCACGAAGGTTTCCAGTGAAAGTTTGCTCCAGGGGCTCCGCTGAGCTGGCGTCTCCTGAGACTGCTTCCCCAGGGCGCTCCGCTTTAGAGGCAGCCGGTCCTGCAACCCTGCTGCCTGGGGGTGGGGCTGCTGCTGCTGCCCTGCCAGGCCTGAGTGGGGTGGGGTGGGGTATCTGTCTTCACATCACAGCCTGAGGGTGACAGTGAACCTGAAGACTAGATCAGGACCCCAGGTCCAAATCAGGAAGCTGGACGACCTCCCTGCCAGAGGGCCTCTTCAGCACTCCTGATCTCAGCCTCCTCTGCCCCACACACTGTGCCCTCTGTCCAGGAAATGATGAAAGGACAAGCTTCTCGGGGCGTCACAGGGGACAGGACAAGACTCAGCACTCACAGGGTATGAAGCGCTGCACGGACAGTTGATAAATCCCACTCACCAGAAAGTACAATCCAAAGATTGCCGAATCCACATACATTTTAACAAAGAGCAGAAAAATGAAAGGGAAATAGCACAGATACAGGTTAGTTTGCATACCACAGGTGAATGCTCCACTTATTAAACTAGCAACATTTCATGAAGGATCCCGGCTAAGTCAGAATCGTCTAAAGGAAAAGAATACTCTCAAATATATCACCCAACTCCCCCCGCCTGCTACTAGCACAAGTGTGAACTGGAGTGTCAGGGCAGTATCATAACTGAGCAAAAACCTAAGCACCGGTGTGTTGTATTCACACCACTGGCTGGTTGTTTCCCTGTCCTTGGACACCCCTTCCCTGCCAGGCGGCTAGAGACATGAAAACAGATTCCATTTGGCATTTTCAGTTTGGCAAAAACAGTAACACTTTTTAAATTTGTCATCACACGCAGCATCGTTAAGGTGTGTGGGCATGCAAAAGTTCCAACTTATCCACTCTAGGCATTCATGGAAAAAAAAAATCAATCTTTATTAACTGTTTAAAGAAATTGGAATGTTTACTAAATCAGACAAACTCTCGGCAGCAGATGCAGTATTTTCTACAAAGAAAGGAATTTACTTAGTAAATCAATATTGTATAATTTGGGGAAAAGGTTTCTCAAAACACTCCAGGAGCTGCAAAATCAATCGCTTCATTATAAATAATTCTGACTTTGTGTTGAGAGCAGCTGGCCCTCGAGGGGCCTGAGCCAGCTCACGCACGGCCCTCTGCGGCTGCAAGTTTAAGGAGGAACTTTCTGAAGCATGAGTCTCTCTTCACCGTGCGTTCCTGGCACAGATGAGCCTGCCCTGCTGGTGGGTCTCCACGTTCAGAGCTAACCAACACCACGTGCTTCACTGGCAGCAGGAGCAACGGTGGGGACCCCTGGTCTGCTAGGGATGAAACTAGGGATCTCCGGTTTCTGGATCTGCGGTCCAGAAGCACGTTCATGGGTGTTCACTCAACATCTGGGACTACTACACCACAAATCTACTTCTCAAAGGCTGGAGGGAGAGGTTGGTTCCCCAGGGTTGGATTAGTAAATTCTTATAGCCCCTTACCCTTCTTTGCCAATTTCTCCAACCTTCAGGGCTTCAACAAGAGGCTCTTTACCTAGTTTGGTCAAATTCATTTTGGTCTCGAGAGTCATCAGAAAGGACCCATTGTAGGACATTTCCAAATCGATCCACAGTCCTGGAGAAATGGTGAAAAAAACAGATTTTTTTCCCCCCAGAAAAACATGACTATAAATGACAGTCTAAAAATTTATATTTTAAAGTATCGAAGTAGACATCACATTGAAAATCTACACATTTATACAAGGGCTGCACTACCCAGGCCTGCAAGAGGAGAGTGAAAGAAAAGCTTCCAGAAAGGTTCAGGTCTCTGGTAAGTAGCCAGTGTTTCGCTGTCCATTAGGAAGGTCAGAGAGCTCCTGTAAGCAGGGAACGGTCCTGTCTTCTGGGTTCTTCTCACATTTGGGAAGAAAACTCACTCCCAGGAGAAGGAAGTGGCTTGACCCAGGGCCAGTCAGGACCAGGTCTGCTGACTGCAGCCCAGAGGGGCAGAGGAGGGTATAGCAGCTTCACTTCAGGGGGCTGTTCTTTCAAAGCAAGTGAGACCCTGTGTGTTTTCTAATATTAGTTAGTGCTGCTGGCCGGTAGAGGAAAGGAAAAAGGCTCAGATTTAGCTTGGTATGATGGGGACAGTGACAACTTTCTGGAAATTACCAAGTACTGAAAACCAAAAAAATTAATGTTCATTTTCCCAGAAAGTCAGGAACCCCTTGTACCTGAGTTTTAAAAAAGCATTGTTTAGAAAGCCACTAATGTCAGAGAGAGTATCTAGAGGCTGTCAGCTCTGTGGACTCTCCCTGGGACAGCCCGTCGCCACATGGGGTGCTCTTGGGCCTTCCCCAGGACCTGTGAGGCAGGAAGGACGGGCTGTGTTGTGATTCAGACCCTGAGCTCCACAGTACCTCATGGGCCTTCAGTCAAAATGCGATCCTTCAAACGGGTATTTAAATGTTAATAAATGTTTATGGATCCTCATAAGATAAATAACAATATCTGAAAGGAAGCAGGAAATTCATCTAAACCCACTGTTCACATCCAGCAGCATTTTCAAGCAATTACAGTAAATAACCGATCCCCCTCCTGGCCAGCCTCAGAAAAAAGCTTTGCTTAACCTCAAGAAGCACCCGTGGTGTAATTTCTCACTAAAGGCAGAATACTTTGCATTTTGTTTTCAACAAATTGGTTTTATTATAATCGATGCATGAATAACCTGATTTCATTAAATGGCATGCAAATCAATTGTGATTGTCTTCTTTGCAGCCACTCACAAAACTGTTTTAGTTCTTGCTTACACTAAGCAGTTAAAAATCATTAATTAGCTTGTTCTTCAAAGGTACTGTTACTGGAAATAAAGGACACATCTGCTTTAATAAAGACATTTAGTCATTAATCACTTCTACTGGAAAGAGGACTAGGGCAAAAGGCTAGCTATTAATAGAATTTAAACTCAATATACACAGAACAACAATAAAAAAGCTCTTTGTCACTGTACACTACCTCCAGCTTTATCTGAGAATCAAGACTCAAACTACTTGGTTGCTGTACGTATTCAGACAAGGATTCCTTTTGAAAATCCTGTCAAGGGTCCAATAAATATTAATAGTGTGTATTGCTTTTGAAGGTTGTCATTTTAAAGGCACCAGAATTTTAACTTCTCATCAAGAGGAAGGTTTTCTCTGTTTTCCTAAAGCAGGGATGATACAAGCTGAGCCAAGTGCTGGTCTTCCCCAGTCACTGGGCCATTCCCTGCCTGGAACTGAGGCAGGAAGAAGGCTCAGGGAAGAGCCTGAGGGCCCCGTCACACGGACCGGGCCTTGAGTTTCACTGGAAGTTTCCCGACCTCCGTGTACTGCCCCCTCCCCCCCCATCAGCACGAGGGAAACCTCAGTGCCCTTGAGGTGAGGGCGTGGGCAGCCCAGCGCCAGCACATCCCGGCCAGGTGCCAGCCCGCTCCCTTCTTCCAAGACTCCTTGCTCAGCTTAGCTGGTTGCTACGGCCACGTAGACAGGATACACCTGAGGAGCCCGCAGGGTCAAGAGGGGAGAGGCTGCACGACGGCAGCCAAGCGCCCCAGTGGGGTGAGGAGGAGACAAAATGAGGTGGTCGGCCCCAGCCTGTTTCCTATCACTGTAGAAGCCCCCTGAGACCTTGTTCAGGCCTGGTTCTCAGAGAAAAAAAGAAAGGGTCAAGAATGTTTGAGAACTTTTAAAATCAAGATGTAAACTACAAATAAGCTAACAAATTACTTTCATATGATGTGCTTACTTTCCGAAGAGGGTGAGGAAACTATTTTAGCATTAGGTGCAAAGAAAAACCTGCTTCTGTGACAATGATTCAGCAGGCGAAAAGCGCCTTGAGAACCCTGGAGCGCGCACAACCTGGAGCGGAGACCAGCTGGTTACATAACCAGTGAGTCAGGAGGCTCCCGCCCTACAAGACGGGAGGAGGAAGTTAACAGTTACTAGAAAGTACGGGCAGCAATGACGTGACCATGGGCAGAGGCCCCGAGCCACCCGTGGAGGCATCTCGCCTCCAACCAAGCCCACCTCTACCCCAGACAAACGCAGACAAACGGGGCCTTCCCTTTGTGCGCTCAACAAACGCGCACACTTTACTCAGTGAAGCTTTCCATAAAAGGCTGCTTTCTTTAACCACCTGCTCTTGGTAGTGCTCAAAGACCAAGACCAAAAGTTGAAGAGGACACTTTTTTACACCTTCAGAGGACTGCGGCATCGGTCCTGAGAGATCTCTACGAAGGGCGTGAATACAAGTCTTGTCTTAATGCTCAGACACTCCAACAATGAGCCATAAACTGGGTGGCTTAAGCCACAGATTTTTATCTCCCATAGTTATGGAGGCTGGGAAGTCCCAGGTCAAGGTGCAGACAGCTGCCTTCTCTCTCATCCTCACAAGGCAGAGAGGGAGGAAAGAGAGGGGGCTTTCCAGCCTCTTCCAAAGGTACTTACTGACGCACAAGGAGGACCCCTCCCTCGTAAGCGCATCAAAACCTAAACACCTCCAAGGCCCCACTTCCAAGAACACCACATTGCAGGTCAGGGCTTCCACAAATGGATTTGGGGGAGCACACACACACTCATTCCATGCCAAGGTCTCCTCCTCACAGGGGGTCCTCATGTGGAGAGAGTGTCCAGTGGTGGAGGGCAGCATCTAATCACCAACAAGTCCCTAAAAAACTGGTCCTTTCATTCTTCAAAACCAGAAAAACAGCTGACATTGAAAACGACACAGCAGCCAGTCTTCACGCCAGGAGCTGTGAGGAGCCCAGGCTTGTTCTCCCTTCCCCAGCTCCAGGAGGGCAGGACCAGTTAGCGTAACCACCACAGCCACTCAGAGAGACTCCAGCAGAGTTACAGCTCATCCCACCCAGAAATGTTCACTGAGTTCTTAATGCAAGCTGCCAGAGCTGAGGCATCCCCGCCCTCAGAAAGTTTACGGCTGAAGAGAAGATGGCCCAGGCCTCCGGAGCCCGCAAACCTGCTCCATGTGCCTGACCGGAGACAAGTGGCCTCCTCCCTAGCGTTCTATTTTCAGAGCCCAGGGCCTCGGGAAGGGTCCTACCGTGGCCTCGGAAACCCTCCAAGCACACTGTCTTGTCCAATTAAAATAACCAGAAGGTACTGGGCTGGCCTGTAGGTTTACCAGGAGAACTTAAGAGAACCAAAGGCCCTGCTCGCCTGGCATGGCCCTCGCGTCAGCTGCCCTGCACTGTCCTCTCCCTGCACCTACTCACGGCCGATGTACACGCAGGGAGTCCACACTCGGCATCCACAGAACAACACTCCTTAAAATGGGACATTTAACAATATATTACCAAGAACAGATGTTCAAGTGGCTCTGCTCTGAGAAGAGAGCACCAGTGATCACTTTGTTCCTGGCTGGCAGACTGGAGCCATATTGCGCAAACACACACCACAGAGACTAACCTTCCTGGTATTTGCATGTGCTTTTAGAACTGACGTTCTTTTTAGCTTTGTCTACCTGTAACTGTTCTCAGAAATAGCTCTGCCTTTCTGGGTTGACAAAGTCACAAGTCAGAGTCTTCTCTCTCCCATGCCAAGCGAGAGCCATACAAGGGTATTTTTGCCCTTTTCCATCAAAAGGATTCCTTCATTCCGCCACCTCAGTATGTGAGCCGCTCCTGTCAGCACTGAGCCCATCTGGCTTGCAGGGTTCACCCCCGGGGGGCGGCCTCCTAGCATCTGCACCTGACTAGGGTGAAGTGGAAGGAGAGGACAGGTCACAGCCGGGCTGGTTCCAATTTTCTACAATATTCCCTGGAGAGCAACTTCCATCCCAGCCCTGGTGGAGGCAGCGGGCACAGCAGAGCAAGCAGAAGAGGAGAGGGAGGGGCAGTCACGGTCCCTGTTCCCGTGGCATCCACGCAGAGACACCTTCCTATGAAACGGGTCACTGCCGGGCATCTTGAAATGGCAAAACCAGCCCGACTCACTTCCATGGTCCCCTCAGCAATGTCCTGAAGACTAATGAATCAATCTGCACCCCAGGTCCACATCCTTAGCTCATTCTCTCCTTGCCGCTAGGCCTGCAGGCCCCGCTGACACCTGGATCCTAGGCGTGGGGGATGAAATGCGGAGCAACAGAAGAGGGTCCCCACCCAGCCCCTCGTGAGTCTCCCTAGCAACAGTGTCCTAACAGCGGCGGTGGCAGCACACTCAGGTGCCGGCTCGTGCCACGTGTCCCCACCTGCGCTGTACATGGGGCATTTCATATCCACCTCAGCCTGACGAGGGGGGCACAACTGCCACTGCACTCTCTGGACGGGGAAACTGAGGTCTCGCCCTGGACGGTGAAGCACAGCGCCTCGCCAAAAGCCTCCCGCACCGGCCTAGAAGCTGCGTAACAGGAGGGGAAGGTGAGGCTGCGGGGCCTCTGGGCTTTAAAACACGCCAGGGTCCAGGTAGGTAACCCGAGTAAACCTTCAAGTCTGAGTAGGCAATCTCCCCAATACTTTCAGAGTTTAAAAAGAGCTACACATTCTGAATTACTTTTTTATCCATAAAGGAGAAAGGATTTGGAGAAAATATACCAAAAAGGTAATCTATCTTTGAGGAGTGGGATAAGAGGACAGTTTCCTTTACTGCCCTTTCTGAACATTCCCTTCCCCCACAATGAGTATTTGCTGAATAAGGGCACAAACACTATCCTAACAGAGGCAACCAAACTGGAAAGAGCTTGGCTGGGTGGGGTGGCCTGACCCCAGAGGACAGCCCTGGAGACAGCAGCCTGGGCGGGGGGAGCAGAGGGAGGGGGCATCGGAGAAGGGGAAAGCAGGTGCCTGGGCCCTCCCAGGCAGCCAGTGGGAAGTCAAGGACGGAGCATGCACCCATGGTTGGGTGTGCGTGGAGTGGGAGGGGTCAGACAAGGTGGGAGGGGCACAGTCCATTCTGGAGGGGCAGATCTGCTCCAGTCTCCCAGTCACCGGGGCAAGCTCGCCCTTTTACCTTATTCACTACACTAGAAATTGGCCGTTGGTGAACGTGTATGGTGAACGTGTATGATTTCACTCAGAGAAATCACAGCCTTTGCTCCTTGTCATGACAAGGCCGCGCGGCTGAGAACGACTTCCCTCCTGCTTTGTGCTGCAGGATGGCCCACTGCACAGCCACTCCCCTTCCGACTTTGCAGGAAGAGTGAGGGGGCAGCCACCTCGGGCAACTCACGACAGCTGGACACACAGCGTGCCTGGCTTCCCCAGAGGCTTCCATGTGCCTTTCACCTCACCTACAGCAAGCCACCAAGCCGGTGTGCTCAGTATCCCCACTTGAGAGGGGAGTTAGTGAGGTTAAGAAACCTGCCCAAGGCCACACAGAGCTGTGAGCCGGGCCCTCCAGCCCCAGAGCTGCGCTCAGGCCCCAGTTCTCTGCTGCACCCCCAGGACAGGGCGATCCTCTAAGATCTGGCCAGAACATGCCTCCTGAGCCAGAGGAGCAAATGTGCACAAGAAACACTAAAAAAATAAAGGTTCAGTGCGGGAAAGGGTTCCCTGCGAGGGGCGCCTTAGAATCCAGGAAGACTTCTCACCAGGCTTTTCTTCTTCTTTTTCTAAACCAGGCTTTTCAAAGTCAGTTTTAGCAAGTTCTAATTTCCCTTAAAGGGAAGGTCCCCTTAGAACAATGCAACCCAAAGACACATCTCCTTTGAATTCATTTCTGTTCTACCATCACATGCGTCCTTTGCAGATTTGGGAAAATTCAATCAAACCTTCAAAACCCACAGACTTTATATCTTCATCATTCCCTCCTATAGAGACATCCCCTTCCTTGTTATATAAGCAGGCAGATCTCTGCAACTTGCCCTGAAAGGAGTTAAATAAGCCTCCTATGGATTAAACACCCGCAAAGCTTTGATCTATAGTGTGAAATGTCTCACTGCAGCTCCTGCTCCAGAGGCACAGGAGAGACTGAGGTGTTCATGAATTTCACTCAAAGTCTAACCAAAGCTGCTCCAGAGGCTGCAGAGCAGGAAGCCACGGGGACATTCCTCAGATGCTGCAAAGACTGCTGTGGGCCTGCTCCCTCTGGTTGAAACAGCCTACTAATTCAACAAAGGATAGTCCTGAGATAAGCGCCCGCTAATGTACACGTTATTTACTTTCTTTAAGCCCCACACTCAAGAGGTTTATGTTGGCTGATCATTTACCAGCTAGTCATGATTTCTAAAGAGTCAAGGAACAAAGAACAAGCCAGAGCCCACTGTGGGGGAGGGGGGAGATCCTCACTAAGCATTTAACACACACACAAAACTTCACATGTGGTTAACAAACTCTGCTTAAACCACCCACAAAGAATCTTTTACTTTTTAGTGAACCAGCAATTCACCAAGCCCAAGAGCACTCAGATTCCTCCCAGTATAGACCTAACTAAGTGGTTACAGGTATCTTCTCCACAGGGAGGAAGACTTCTGGGTCTACAAATATTACTCTGATCTATGTTTCTCTGAAATCAATGTGTTGATAAAAAACAAGTGACAACAACAACAAAAACAACACGGAAATATGGGCTCACTGACAGCTGAAATATCCCTAGAGAGATTTGTTAGAGTTGTTAATTGTGTTGCTAGCAAAAAATCTCTTTGTATTTACATGAGATGGATACAACACAGAAAATGATTTCACTAAGTTCGGTTCAGCAGCCACCTGCCAGAGCCAACCAGAGACAAAGGGGGTGAGGTAGCCGCTAAGTGTTGCAAAACACTGACTTCAAAACAAATATCACTCTGAGGTGTTGTGATTTTTTTCTTCCCCACCTTTTTCCTGAGGCTTTTGAAGAATAATGTAATTCCTGTGTGCGAGAGGCTCCTTTGGAAAGAATATCACAAAGAAGCAGAAGCGTCCGGGACAGCACTCTCCTGTTCTTGTGAACTCTGCGTGCCCAGCTGGCTCACGCCTTCCACCTAAGTCCCACGCACTAAACTTTCCCTCAAGGTGCTCTTAAAACCACGTGCCACAAGATACACATAAATCCTGCCATCATCATTTTATTTAAACGCTTCATACATCCTGGGGCTTCCCTGGTGGTGCCAGGGGTTAAGTCTCAGCACAATGAAGCTATCTGCAGCCACTGTAGCTCCATCCCCAGCCAAGGAGCTTCCCACATGGCGCAGCAGACCTCTCCTGCCTCGCCCGCTGCTCCCCTCAGCAGTGTACATCAGTAGATCTGCCTGTTCTGCTCCCTACTCTGTCTTTTTTTTTTTTAAAGATTTATTTATTTATACATACAAGCTGGGGTACAGGCCAGAGGCATGGGGCAGTGAGAGGGTTCACCAGAGACAGAGTAGGGAGCAGAACAGGCAGATCAGAAGCACACTGCTGAGGGGAGCAGCGGGCGAGGCAGGAGAGGTCTGCCGCACCATGTGGGATTCTCCCCGGCTGGGCGTCGAACTCGCATCGCTGCTGCCGACAGCTCCACAGCGCAGCGCCCAACCGCTGCGCCACCAGGGAGGCCCTCCCTACTCTGTCTTTGCTGAATCCTCTCACCCCCACCTTACCTCTGGCCTACACCCCAGCTTGCATGCATAAATGAATCTTAAAAAAGAAAAAAAGATAAACGCTTCATACAGTCTAACCAACTCTTTCTTCCCTACCCACAAGAGCAGGTATAAATGTCAGTAACAAATCTTAAAAATCAAATCTGAGAACTTTCCTCTAGCAACTATTTCTGAAAATACAGCCTGACAATCTATCCCTTCATTGTTCAAACATTTACTCGGCACCTATAAGGAGCGTAAGGAACGCAAAGATGCAAAACATGAAGGTCAAATAATCTACAACCTAGAAGCTGGGGTGAAACAAAGAGGTGAACACACAAGAGCCCAGCCTGGCCCAGACACACAGGGAAGGCTCGTGAGGGCTGAGGGGCTGACGTCCAGCCTGCTGCCTCTCCCCCTGGCTGCAGCCATCCAGGGCAGGGGCTGCTTCCCAAACCACAGAGAGGCTCAGCCCACTGATGGGGTGCGGGAAGGGAGACGGGTATCTGTAGGCCTGAGGAGCACCCATGAGGATCCTCGCGAGAGGCTGTGGGGCTGTGGAGAGTGATTCCTGATCTACTGCCCATCAGTTTACAACTGTGACTATTAAAAACAAAAGACACTCAACATAACTTAATAGACACTTGTAAGAGGCCCAGTTCCCTCAGAAGACAGAGTCTTGGTATTCACTCTGCAGGATGGAAATATTTTAACACTCATAAGTGGTCCATTCCCTCTAGAGTCAATTAAGAGTTACCTTGGTGATCAACATAAGGCTTGAAGGCCTGGAGGATTTTTGGCACAGCTACGCCCATGTCAAGCTCCGTCAGAGTTAGCTCATTCATAAAGTAGGGGAGCTAGGGAAGAGAAGTAAACAATGATGACGTTAGTAACCTGGTAAAAGTTAGGCATCAACACACTCTAAGGGAATAATGGTCAAGGTTTTGGTACATATTTATTTAACCAAAATTGAGCACATTCTATCACGACACACAGAGCCGTGGGTGAGTCAGATAAGGCTCTTGTTCTTGTGGGGTTTTACAGAGAGGGGAAGACAGATGAACAAGTGGACAAATAATGTAACTTCAGAGTGATTAGTGCTACCGAGAAAATAAGGTGGCTGGTGGGACTGAGGGAGCCTGGGGAAGTGAGGGGGGGCTTGGTTAAGGAGGGCTCAGTCAGGAATCTCTGAGGAGCAGCATCTGACCAGAGAGCTGACCAGGGAGCTGACTGTCGAGGAGGACTGGTCAGGTTAATATCCACAGTTGGCCGAAGTGTGGGAAGTGAAGGAATTGCTGCCAGCATTTCCTCGTATATTAACGTCCTTGAAAAAGATCCCATCCCTTTGACCCCAAGCTGCACGCTTTCCGTTTGCACCCCTGGATTTGCTCCTCCTGATACCCTGAGAGGCTGGTCTGTGAGGACCACATAGGCCTCTGGCCTCTGGGAGGGCTCAGCCATTGGGACACCCTCCCTGTCCTGCAGGCCCCAGGTGGCCCTCTCCAACTGCTTCCAGCTTCTGCCCCTTGGGGAGGGGTAACAGCTCCCCACTGTGCCCGTCCTGGGCTGCTGCACTGTCCCTTTTGGATTCTCCACATCTGCACACACCTGTGTAGATCTCCCCTTGAGTGTGCCATCTGTTTCTTGTTGGAACCCCAAACAATTCAACTATCAGTAGGGATTTATTCTAAAGGAATTAACACAAGAGTCCTGGTTCCATGCTTAGAAATTCTTTTGTGTCAAGACTATGGATTTAATTTATCTATGTTTGCGTCCACCTGGGTTTATGTATATGTAATTTTCTTTAAAAAAATATTTAGTCCATTCCTAATTTCAATGGAAGATGTTAATTTTTTTCCAAATGGCTGGTCGGTTCTCCTAACCTACTTACTGAACAAGCTTTTAAATAACAGATTCCCACCTCTCTGGAGTCCAAGCCAGCCTTTTCCACCAGTATTAAACTGCTTTCATCACTGAGCTTTAGACTACATCTTTAAACCTGCAAATCCCTTTCCTTCTTTCCCCCAAGAATTTTCTTATTTTTATTAGTATTTTCCAATTGAACATTAGAATAATTTTGTGAAATTTAGAATATAATTAGGAGGGTTTTTAAAAAATATATATACTATATATTTCCCATAAACTGGGGTAGCACGCAGCCAGGGATGGGTATTTTTAAAATTAAATTTGTCAGTCATCTACATGTCTATATATAACTTTGGGGGTACACTTTTACTCCTCCATTAAGTGCACATGCTTCACTCACCCTCCACCAACTCTCCCCTGGTAATGCCCTGCCCCGTTCCTTGCCTAGCAACCATTTTCTCTAGTAACCACTATGTTTTTCACTAATTCTAAGATTCATTTCTGTTTTGGCTGACCCTCTTCAACTGTCTCTCTGCAGAGAAACTTACATACTTTAGTAATTTACCAGAGAACTTTGCCTCTGAATTTTTTTTGAGGTGTGGTGGGGTTAACATAAAGAGGTATAAGATTTGTAATGGAGGGCCTCCCTGGTGGCGCAGCGGTTAAGTGCTGCGCTGTGGAGCTGTCAGCAGCGGCAGCATAAGTTCGAAGCCCGGCCAGGGAGAATCCCACATGGCGCGGCAGACCTCTCCTGCCTTGCCCGCTGCTCCCCTCAGCAGTGTATTTCTGATCTGCCTGTTCTGCTACCCGCTCTGTCTCTGGTGAACCCTCTCGCCGCCCCACGCCTCTGGCCCGTACCCCAGCTTGTATGTATAAATAAAAAATAAATCTTTAAAAAAAAAAAAAAAAAAAAAAAAAAAGATTTGTAATGGATACAGCCTGAGTAGATGGGGGTGGGGACAATGAGTACAGTCAGTGTTTAAACGTAGTTTTGAATGGTAGTTGCTGTATTTGAAACACCATGTTTCTAGGGCAGCAATGCTGAGAGGCGGTCGGCCTCCCCATCAGTCCACAGAACACTACTGTCCGAGAATGTTACCAAAATCTTGCATCCTTGCCTGAGTCCTTTCTGTCTATTATTGCCCAGTGTCCCAGCACAGGTGGTTTGTTGTTTTTTGTTTTTTGTTTTTTTTGGCGGGGCGGGGGGGGACGGACAGAAGCCTAGACTGAGCCACAGGGATAACTACAGAGTCAGCAGAAACTCCCTCCTCATGGCTTGCCCGCCCCTCCCATCCCATTCTGCACCCTGTAGTCCTCTGGCAGAGGCCAGAGAGGGTGGCAATGACTTGGCAAGGGCCGGGTGGCTCTCATGTCTAGAAAGCAGAGAAGGGGGAGCCACAGGGCCAGGTTTCCTACTGACTCACCTGACTACCCAACTCCAAGATTCGAGAACATCTCTAAGCACACCCCCAGCCCCACGGCCGTGCTCAGATCTCTGATGTGAGCCAAACCTGTCAGGACCAGGCCCTGGGCAGCCTCCTCCAAGGCTGCCAGGGAAGGCAGCCAAGGTCACTCCAGCCGTTCTCAACCAGAAACTCTGTTCTCCACAGCGTGGGCACCACAGTGGGACAAACAGCTAGAGGCATGTTCTCCACCCTCTTCAGGCGTGGGGGACACTCTTAGGTGGATGGATGGTGAGTTAGAAGCTGTAAGCAGTAACAGCAGCATTTGCTGACAGACACAGGGTTCACCACCACTGGGGGCCCCAAGGTGAAGCTGGAGCAGCTGGCCAAGGTCAAGGGTACTTGCTGCTGAGGCAGAAACTCTGTTTGTTTTAAACCCATCACCGGACCCAGATACACACACTGGGCCGTGCTTTCACAACGTGAGTCTTTATCCCGGGCCGGAGTGACAAGCTCGGACCGCAGCATGAGGCCAGCAGAGAGTTCTCCTACGTCAGGTCTTCAAGGGAAACTAGGAGGCGGGGACATCTTTGTCACGTGGGACAGCTCAGGCTCTCGGAGTCATTCTGGCTCTTGACAGGCCGTTACGGTTAACGGCCACTACTCGGCTTAAGGAACAGCTCTTCCCAGGGATACTTAAGTACTTGGCAATAGTAAGAGTTCTCTCGGCAAGGGTGGTGGCAGGTTCAGAGTTTGGATGATACCTGCTGCTTCCTATTTACTTCACTGCCAGGGCTCCCTCTGGTCCACAGGGACAGCAGCTCAGCCTGGGTGGAGGCACTGGGGCAGTGGAGGAGGTACAGCCCCTCCCTGAACTGTGAGGCTAGGTTTACACTTCTTGGGTACACTTCTGACCTTAAAAAGCAAAAGGGAGCTTAAATTTGCGAACTTCAGGAGCCCACGGGACAAGCACGCCATGCCCTGCTTTCTGTCTCACCTTGTTGTGTGCGCCCGCTCAGAGAAGGGCCTACAGTAGTCTCTGGGTAAGGAGGGGTGCGAGTCCCGCTTGTGCGCCTCCACTCGGAACTCAAGCACTGATTTCCAAAAAGAAGAGACGGGGGAGCTTCCGGTTGGCTGCAGCCTCTCCACCGCGGAGCTGGGAGAGGTGGGAGAGGGAGCATCCTGGCTAGCAGAGCCGCTCAACCCTCTGTCCACTCCAAGAACACAATCAGGCTGCCCCCAGCCAACAGAGCGCCCCCAAATCCCTGTCCTGAATTCTGCTTCAAAATCCGCTCTTCCAGTTTAGGAGGCGGCCCCACTCTCATCGGCCACAGACAGCTCACTAGAGCTTGAGTGAGCCAGAGGCTCCATTCTTCACCCGCAATAGCAACAGACAACAAACCACAGCTCTTCCATCTAGTATTCTCTGTTGAGGGTAATTTTACCTTAGCGCACAGTCTCCTGAAGCAGTGTCGTGGAACTCTCTGAAGTCATGGGCAAAATTTCAAGATGCTGTGCATTTTTCTAGGGAAAGAGCCATAGGTTTCTGCTTCTCAAAGGGACGTCACCCCAAAAGATCCACTGACTTAGGCAGCTGTCGGTGCAGGGTCTCAATGAAGATTTGGGGACCAAAGTGACGCTGTGCTGGCTAGGTCCTCACTGGATCAAAAACTGACTTCTAAGTAACCTAAATAAGGCCCCTTGGTTGGCAAAGGTGTTGTGATTGAGTGAGGTAATGGCAACACTGGGGGGACATAGGCAGTTTAATAAACTCATTTCCAGGTGGGCCTAAAGGAGCACCACAACTGTTTCTTCAGCAGAGAGAGAGCCCAAAATAAAATACCATCTGGCTAGAGGTGAAGGTCAAAGGCAGACACACTTAGAGCGCGATGCTAACTTCCCAGCTTTGAGAGGGAACACGATTGGGAAAGAGCCGTAAGTAGTCTGGTATTTTCCTTGAAGCGTGTACTGTGTGGTAAAAGTGCACATGGTCCCACATCCGATTCTGGGTTATCAGCTAGAGTGGATGACAATGGGCCAACACAAGGGAAAAAGTAAACAGGAAGGTTCACTAAGTCCTCAGGCGCAGTTAGGCAGATGGTCAAGGGCACAGCCCAGATATGTGGTTTGTAAGAACTCACCACCCTCACAGGCTTTTTCACTTAGGATGTCGTGGCACGAGACTTCCAGAAATTAAGAATTGTGAACCATTAGAAGCCGCTTGTGTAGAAAACCATACCTTTATTTTGCTGAGCTTCATCTGGATTTTCTTAGACACCAGATCAGACCAGTATTTCTCTCCTAAGAAGTCCCAAAACATCCTTCCAAGCAAGGCATTCACCCAGGCTTCCTGTTCTTCCTCCTCAGAGGGTGGTGCCTCTGGCAACTGGCAAAAGAAAAGAGCCCAAAATTAGCAAAACAGCAACTAGAGAACCAGACAGGTGCTTATTTTCATAAAGTCACTGAAGGTCCCTCCCTCCAGAGATGGGCAGCCACGTGAGTCACACTTCTTCCCCACAAATTACCAGTCCCATGTGTCAGTGAATAGAAAGAGGGAGAAACAAAAGCCACCACCACATCACAGATAAAAATTCCTCTTTGTCTGTTTTCTTTTTCTGCCAGTCCTCCTATGAACCCGCTAATATTCTACACAATCTGTTCAGCCGAAGTACCCTACACCCTCAAGCTAGCTTGGCTAACTCTCTGAGTCAGCAGCATTGGCTAATGGCAAGTCCGCCTTTCTTCTAGTTCAGGCTCCCTGGATGATGTGTAATTGTCCAGCTAGTCCTCACCAGACAGCCCAGGTTTCCCAATGCCCAGGACTCATTAAAAATTCTGATTCTTGTGAGATCACGATTCTCTTGGGCAAGGGGCCAGAAGAGTGCTTAAAGATACCGGTGCCTGGCTCCTACTAATTTGAGTGGGCTACTGGGCTTCTGTGCAGTCCCTCGCTGAGGTGGAGAACAGGTGAGGTTGAGAACCACAGACCTAGACTAGAGAGGGGCACTCCTAAGGACGCTGAAATTCCTACAGCTGTGCTCCCCAGTCAGCCCAGTGAAAGACCCTGGGCCTCACCTCGACCTTATATAATCTATCTGAAATAGGTGTCACGGCCAACGAGCAAAGTGAGAGAAGGGCCAGGGCTGGGAAAAGAAGGGAGAAGCAGCGGAGGAGACACAGCTGAGGTGCGGAGGGCAAGTGGTCAGAACACAGCTCAGGCTGGTGGCCGTGCTCGGGGCGGGCATCATCATCACGGCTGCTGTCACTGACGTGGCGCCAGGCCCTGTGAGACCCCTCACCTACGTCCACAACACCCCACAAAGACAGAGCTCTGATTTCTATTTCAGGAACGAGAAAACGGACTAGGAAGTTCTCAGGGCCTGCCCTCGGCCCCTGGTTCACGAGCACAGCCTGACTCAGAGCCACCCTCCCCGGCGCTCCCTCGCCGGCTGTGTTCTGTGGGAGGGCAGAAGCGGGTGTGACTGGTCCTGGTGACACAGACAGTTCCCAAGGCTGACGTCTTTAATTAGACCATAACCTTATAGAAACAACTGGCCTGGGAAAGCAAAGACTAAAGCAACTAGAAAGGTAGAAATCTGAGTTGTTCGCCTTTCCCCTCCTTCCATGGTCTCTAAAGGCATGTATCCTGCCTCACGGGCTGGCTGCAGCACACAACAGACCCCTCACGGCCTCCAAGGCCTGCTGAGTCATGTGTGTGGATACTGACTGTGCCCCTGCCGGTTTGATGGCCTGTGAGTACTGTGGCCTGTCGCCAGGCGAGGCCCAGAGTCCTGAGAGGCTGATAAAGGCAAACGGCGCTGAGCTCATGTGGGGTTCAGTGGACTGCCCAATACCCACCTGTCCACCAGTTTTGTCTGATTATGTGGCTTCTCTCTCTTTGGGGACCTGGGAGTTTATTTACATTTTCTAATCTCCTTTTACCACATATAAAGGAAGACATTTTTGGTGCTAGGAGTCCTTGAAATTTGGGTGTTTTCAAAGTTCTCCCTTGTGAATGCTGGTGAGTCTCATTTAAAAATGATTCAACTCTGGTTGAAAAAATAATGTGTTGGTTGCTCTACCTCACTCCGGTTAATGGCACCTATAGTGCTGCAGTATCTGCTGACATTAATGAAGACATTTATACCTCTGGGCCTCAGATAGAAAGAGCGGAAGCCTGTGAGCAGCGAGCACTCAATCATGCCACAAGTTTGTTTTTCGGAACCACTTTTCTCTCTACAGGGACGCCCCCAAGGGCATCTGGTCCAGCTTTTCTAGGGTTTGTCTTTGAGTCACATCAGATCATCAACATGGGCCTCTGAGCAAACACTCCCACAAGGACAAGGCCTTCCTCCCCGGAGAGCCAAGCAATGCCAGGCCGCTGCCCGCTAGGGCACGAGGGTCTAGGACTTGTAGGCTACATCAGAGCACAAGTTACTCGTTCTTTACTTCTCAAGTGGGAGCATCTGCCCTTTATTAACCTTTCTTTATAGCCCCAGTTAGTCATAGGAAACAAGTTTAGCACAAAACGGAAGAAACAAAGAGTATTTCACAATTTATGTCCAAGTCCAAGGCATATGATGTGGAAACAAATTTCTGAAATAAGTGACAAGCACGTTTTTTCTCCCCAAAGGTTCTTTTTTCTGATGCAAGTTTCTCTCCACAGACTCACTGGGAACAAAGGAAAATCCAAGAGCAGAAGAACACTGACAATGCACAAAGCAGCTTTGTAATTAAAATCTGGATTTAACAGGTGGCCAGATAGAACTCACTTCTAATGAATGTCATAAAAATTTAAGAGCTTAAGGAATAAAAGTGCATACATTTCCTAGCAACATTGGCTACAGATGAAACACGAGAACAATATTCATTTTACCATTTCGATTCTACACATACACTTAGAAAGGGAAACTTTCTAAAGGTGATTTCCAAAGAAAAGGTTTGCAGAGCTCACTGGTCTGCAGCTGAAGCAAGGCTATCGTAATGATCTGAGTAGCTGTTGGGATATATTTTATCGAAAACTAACCTCAAAGTAAAGTAGTACAGACTGACTTAGCTTTGTGGTGTAGCCTTTACTCTTACAAATGGCTAGGAGGCCAGTCAAAGCTTGCTCATATGCAATCTGGGTTTTAGAAAGGCCTCCTGGCCAAGAAGAAAGCCCAACAGAAGACTCTTCCTCTGGGTCTGTGTGGCTATTTCTTGATTATAAAAACCTCTCACAGTCATTGTAGGAAACATCCACGATCCCACTGGCCAAGATAAGCATTCACAGTATTCTAGCTTTCCTTTCACTTTTTTTGCAATTATATGTACCTTTAAGAATACAGAACTTCTGGGCCTCCGTGGTGGTGCAATGGGTTAAGTTGCAGCACTATGAAGCTGTCCAGAGCCACTGCAGCCGAGTTCAATACCCAGGGAGCTTCCCACATGGCGCAGCAGATCTCTCCTGCCTCGCCCGCTGCTCCCCTCAGCAGTGTATTTTAGTTGATCTGCTTGTTCTGCTCCCCACTCTGTCTCTGGTGAATCCTTTCATCCCCACCCCACCTCTGGCCCACACCCCAGTTTGTATGCATACATAAATCAATCTTAAAAAAAAAATACAGAACCTCTTTTAAAAATAAAATTGGCCTAACAAGATTTTGCATACTTAAAATCTTTCAGATAAAATTCACATGTCATACAGTTTACCCACTTCAAGACTACAAGCCAGCAGTTTTTAGTATATTCAGTTATGACATCATCATCACAGTAAGTTTTAGAATATTACATCACCGTTCCCAAAACCCTGTGCCATTAGCAGTCTCTCCCATTCCTTTTCAGTTCCATCCTACTGCCATCATCACCAGTCCCCTAATTTGTCCTTATAAACTTGCCTATTCTAGACATTTCACAGATACGGCATCAATCATGCATTATTTTACAACTGATTTCTTTCATTTAACACAATGTTTTCAAGATTTATCCACGTTGTAAAATGCATTAGCCTATCATTCCTTTTTATTGCAAAATAATAGATGCATCTACCACACTTCACCCACTCAGGGGCTGATGGGCATTTCTGACTATCGCTCTGTGAGTAACACAGCTATGAACACCTGGGTGTATGAGTTTCTATGTGGACTTAGCTTTCTTTTCTCTTGGATATGTACCTGGGAGTGGAGCTGCTGGATCATATAACTCTGCTCAGCACTGTGCTCAACGTGTCTAACACACAGGGCTGGCAGCCTCGTGCTCACCACCCCAAACAGCCAGTCTGTGTGTGGTCTCCCTTCTTGAGGGATTCATACTATCCTTCCTTTAGACCTTTTCTGAAAGACAATTTCTTTATTTTCTTGTTTCTTGAATTACTACTTCAATCTCCTGCAATGAGGAGAACACCCTGACAAGATGGTAAAGGCGCAGGTCTTCTCAGTCAGCCTCATGATCTCTCTCACCATTCTAGAGGTTAAGCTGCCTGAGAAGAGAGGATGGCGCCAGGGTCATGGGGCGTGGAGACTTGGGAGGCTGGCACAGCCGTGGCTGTGGGATGAGCAGAGCTGTGGGGCGAGTCAGGACTCAGTGGCCAGTCACTGGCCACTGGACATCTAGAAAGCCAGGCGCTTGCTCCAAAAACAGTGGGACTTTGTCATTCAAATTTTAAGCTCCAAAATGATTTCAATATGCAGAATCCCATGAATGTGTTTTTAATTATTAAGGGAAAAAATAATCGCCAAATGTGTTGTAGTGTTAAGTAATACAAATCTAGTCTATAGCTACTAATTATGTCCCTCGGTGTCTTTAATACTGATTTGGCGGCTGAGCACCAGTGACCTACCCAGCATCCCCGGTCAGCACTGGGCAGTATGGAAACTGCCCTTAGACCCCGGAGTCTTCAGGGTAAGAGATGCTTTGACCATGGCCTACAAGATGCAGCAGCAGGCTGGAGGAGCGGAGGGGAGAGAGGAGGCAAAGGCTGGAGCTACGTCCAAGCCCCCTGTGAAAGGGAGGGGCCGTGCTATCCTGGGCACGCACGTGGGTCATGGCCGTGGGTCACTGGCAACATGACGATGGAATCTGAAGATATGTCAAAGGTTCCCTGTGCCTCAGTCCTGTGAGCTGCTCTTCAACGCATGATATCAGAGAGTACGTGGAATGTAAGAAATAACCCTGCCCAGCCTAAGGCCCATATATATGAGGCGATCGGGGAACAGGCACTCGATACTGGTGGGAATGAACACTGGTGCCACCCTTATGGGGGGGAATTGGCAATAACTAACAAGACTCATGTGCATTTACCTTCTGATCTAGCACTCCTACTTCTACGGCTTCACCTCGAAGATACACCTCCAGCGACACACAAAAGTACGCGTATACATTACTTACCGCAGCGTTGTTTACAATAGTGAAACACTGGAAATTACCTATTTGCCCACAAGAGAGAAACTGAGTGAACTAGGGAACATTCACAAAATAGAGTGCTTTTGCAACGGTTTAGAAACAAGGGGAGGGGGAGCAATCTACGAACTAACGTGGAGTGATTTCTAGAATGCAGCGATAAGTGAAACAGATAACATGCAAAAGAACATCTCTGAGTAGGGCAGAAGGGGAACTAAGAAACCCAGAAAGGATAACCAGAGACTAAGAGCTTGACTCATGGCAAGGGGGAGTGGAAATGGCGATGAAGGGTACAAGGAATGGGGTAAAGGAGATGCCATTTTTCTGAGTAAGCCTTGAGCAACTTTGAGTCTTGGAATCAAGTTAATGTTTCACGGCACACAGGAGAAAATAGGAGAAAAAATAGGAGAAAAGGTCGTCACTGGCTCCAATTATGAAGCAAGAAATAAAACTCATTAAAAAAACCTACCGCCAGTGACTCACGAAGAAGAGCGTGAGAAGTGTGACGGCGTGGGGCGCTGGGGTGGGCTGCGGGGTTTCCCATTCCACACGCTCTTCCAAACAATCTGCTGCTCCTTCAGCAAGAGGCCAGACCTGCGCTCCTCTCTTTGGGCCTGGGAGGGCTTGTGTGACACCCGGATGAACAGCACTCGAGGCAGGAGTCACAAGCGCACTCCTGAGATAAGGTTAGAAAAGGCCGTGCGTACGCTGTCTGCCTGACCCTTTCTCTAAGGTCGCAGGCCCTCTGAACCCAGTCACCCAGCCACGCTAAAGAAGGCCCAGCGCACATGGAGAACTGAGGGGCTTCCCTTCAGCCCTCCACAGCCAACAACTGCAGCTACCTGCCGTCTTGGGAGTGAGCCATCGTGGGCACAGAGCCTCCAGCCCCTGTCGCTACCCAGAGCAGAGAAGGCTCCCCTACCAAGTTGTGTCCAAGTCACAAATCTGTGAGCAAAATAAGTACCTGTTACTGTTTTAAGCCGCCATTCCTGGGGTTGTTATCTGGCAGCAGATAATAAAACATACACCTCCGTCTTACTCAAGAGCACGTCCACCACCAGACTGGTCCAGAGCCAGGGCACGGGCCACCCGGGCTTCAGGCAGGCCAGGCGGAGGCAAGCGGCCCGACCAAAGCTCACGTGGTTTCTTCAAAGGTCCCTCTTTCGAAGACACTTGTCTCTGCTCACGCAAGGCTGGCTCTGGCTTCCCAGCCCACACAGATCAGAATCACTAACAAGGGTGGGTGGGAGATGGGGTGCTCGAGGAAAAGCCAACTAGAGGGACCCAGACCAACACCAGCCACAGAGAACTGAGAGAAAACCGGCAGAGTCTGCAGTGTGGGGTGGCCCAGGCTCGGGTGGAAGGCTGTGACCTCAGGAGCCCGGCATAATGGCTGGGCACGGCGGTACTGTGTCTTTAAATTATCAAGAAAAGATTAAATCATGCTGCCTGATCTGCTGAAGGGCTCAGGAAGTGCAATGTGGTTTTTAAAGATTTTCATTAGACTGAAGAGAGGAAAAAATGTCTCAGTACTTAAAGGGGCAGCTGCCAAGTACCTGGAAAGGAGGTCTGTAGTAGAGGCCCCCCCACAACTGACAGTCACGCTGGTGACAGACCCCGACCCCACACACAGCAAGCTCAGGGAACATGCCCTGGAAACAACGTTCTAAAACACACTTGCCTTTTACGGACAAGAACTCTTTAAAAGTAAATATTTTATTAGACAATTTTGGTTACATCCATGAATCATTCTCCTGATTTCCTCAAGTCTGCTGAGACTATGGACAGCTGACAATCCAGAGGAAAGGGACTCTGGGGTAGGAGGACTCTCTGGTGATAAGCAGGACATTAGTAGAACAATTTATATATCATATTACGGTCCACTCTGCCTAGAGAGAGGCCTGCTTCCCACTCAAGCTTGTTAACTTAGAGGGTGGAGGGAGAGGGTCAGGGGCCAGCAAAGTCAAACCGTCTCTTTTTGCCCTGATAAAACCCGCTGGGAGAGGGCTCAGGAGCCTCCTCTACACTGACTGGGATCAAAGGAGTAACTACAGACCACGACTGGCTAAGGGCGCGGAGAGGGAGGCGACGCACGCTTCCTGCTAAGAACAGAAACACAGTCACTGCAAGCGGTCAGACACCTTAGGTTCTGAACACAGAAAACTGGCCTCACCCTCCCTCCAACACACCCCAAAGGCAGCCACTTCTCACCACCTGATTATGCCTTAATCTCACCCCCTTCCCCCACTGCAAAATCACCTCCCGCCCCCTCTTTCCTCCCACAGCCAGCTCTCCTCTCCGCCATGGAGAGCCAGTTAGCCTTTCAATTTAAATCAGATCAACTTTAATCCCTGCTCAAAACTCTCCCAGGGCTTCCCCATCCCCCTTGGAACCAATCCCATGAGGCCTCTGGCCTCCCTCCAGCCGCCTCCCTGTCCCTTGTCCCCGTCCACTCATGAGCTGAAAGCCTGACCACCTCCCTGCTGTGGGGCCTCTGCCCCCACTGGTGCCTGCCCCCCATGCCCCCACCCCTGCTCCTCCCACACACAGTACCACAGCTCACTGTCTCGCTCTGGTCAGATCTGCCCAAAGGTCACCTCCTCAGAGTGGCCCCTCTGGCCACCAATCTAAAATGGCAGTTCTGACACTTTCCACCTTCCCTGCTGGCTTTATTTTAATCTTACCACCACCTGATGTTTGTTTCTTGCTGTCTCCCTGACCAGAGTGCAGGCTCCCCGAGGGCAGGGCCCTCACCTGTCCTGCTCATCACTTTGTCACTAGGACAGGCCTGGTACATAAGAGACACTTCGTGCGTGTAAGTCTGAGGAATGAATTTGAGCAGAAGGACAGAGACGCCTCGGTCCAGCAGTCGCTTTACCTTTTTCCCAGCCGTGGGGCTGCTTTCCACGCTCTGCACGGGGCTCCTCTGAGGGCTCTGGCTTTCTTGGGGGACACACCTGGCCATGTACACACTGTAGTCCAGTAGCATCTTCTGCCGCACGCTGCCCACCAGCTCTTTCTGCTTCGGCTGGGACATGATCTCCTCCACGCTGCCTTTGCTGCTACTGCGGCTGTGCGTCAGGTGCCCCGAGGGGCTGCTGTGTCTGCTGTGAGAGGGCAAGACCCCTGCGGCAGAGAAGGGGCAGCTGTTAATACAGAGGAAGAGATGAATGCAGGGGAAAGGAATGTGGACAAACTCCACCGGGTTAAGGTGAAGAGCAGCAAAAATGGCATCAAATGATGGTTAAAAAATATTGATGAGGCTATTTCCCTCCCTGAAAAACACCTCCTGCTCTAACGACACACACTTTTTTAAGAACAGTTTTTATTCTGCCCCAACACAATTCGAAGTAACAGGAGGGCTACCATACAGCTGGTGGGCACCTTCTCTGCTCAGTGTCAAACGCAGGGCTGACACAACGCAAGCGCTGGTGGACGCGTGATGCCACCGGGGGCGAAGACAAGGCGAGCAGAGCTAGCCGCTCACTCGCAGGCCCCAACAGGTACCACTCACCCAACACACTTTTCATTCAGCCACCCACGCTGGGCCAATTCCATGTTAAGAAGAATTAAGAACTAGTTCTTACCCTTGGACTCAGACGCCTAGGCAAATCAATGACAGCAACGGAAGGCCAGAAAGAAGGTGACTTTCTCTGCCAGAGAAAGCTGAGAGGTTACCCCAAAACTGACTCTTCCAGGAGAGACATCTGGGCAGCCTTTGGAAAGAGTCAGCATTTTCCCAGCCCAGGGGAGGGCAGAGCATTCCAGGTAGAGGGGACAACACATGCAGAAAGCAAAGACAGGGCCCAGCGTGAGGGGAACAGGGGCTCTCTGAAGTCCCAAGCAGAGCAGTACATGGGGCAGAAATGGAGCATTAGTCAGGAGCAGACTGCAAAGACCTCAAAGGTGACCCTCACGTTTAAAGTTTACGGTAGCTCTAGAGGGTCTTCAGCACGGGAAGTGTCTGATACTAATAACTGGCCTTAGGCTCACTCTGAGCAAAGTGAGGGGCATTTTCATGAGGGGCATCATTTTATTTTTGCGAGGCACTGGCCATCTGATCCCCAGCTCCTCACGGCCTTAGAAGGGGGATGCAAGTGACCTCCTAAGTTTTGGGCTAGCTTATTTCCAGCACTCGAATATCTCAGATTTTATACAGCATCCCCACAGAAATAAATTTTTAAGGTAATCCTTCATTATCCTCAACCATTTTAATGGTCAGTATTATTTTTAATGTTGGTAGAAGAGCTGCCCCCAAAACATTTAAAAATGGCTGAAAAGTAAATGCAATATAGACTTTGGTTTAGATCTTGCATCAGAGACTGGACATTAGTGGAAAAACCAGTGAAATCCAACTAAGATCTCAAGTTCGGTTAATAGGCATTAAAAAACAAGGATGAAAATAAATAGGGGGCAAGGCACCAATACTTCAAATTGAACTGAGCCTAGAGAGACCCCTCCTCCTCCTCCCAGGAGACCCAGGGGAAGAAAGGAAACTACTGTGGGTCCTGGCCGGGGCCTCCTGTCCACAGAACGGCCTCTTCAAGGCTACGGTCACCTCCCTGGGGGAGGAGAAAGCACAAGCTCTGTCACCGCTCTCGGGACCTCATGGACGATAGCCCGAGAGAACGTCAAGACCCTGCTGTGCAGAGAGGATGCTAGAATTCTGTCAGCGCCCGAGAGCCCTTTCCAACTGCGGGGGGTGGGGGTGGGGCTGCCTGTCACAGATGCAGCCCCCAGCCCCCCACAGACTTGCAAAGTCAGAACCTGCATTTTGACAAGGTCCCCCCAATGGTCAAGTATGAGAGGCATGATGCGGCTGCTGGCGAAATCTCTGGCTTTGGTGACAGCATCCCTGAGAAGGGACAGAGCCAGCTGGTCGAGCAGGAGGCCTCCTCTCCTCTTGGTACCGACAGAACGGAGCTGTCACACCCTAACAGCTGACCACGCCGCCCAGACAGGCACTGGGGCAGCGAGGGCTCTGAATGGCCATTCCTGACCAGCTCACTTCTGCTACTAGTTTAATCATGCTTTTCTCAGCTTAAACTCACCATAAGTACCCCAATTCTAGCCTTATTGATAACCCAGACTAACACGTACATGAAAAGACATCATTGACGTGAGGGTGCCGCAGGCCTGACCCCAGCCCACGCCCCACGCACAGGCTCCCCACATCTGACTCTTACCACTAGGACTGCAGTGATCAGCCTAACAGGTAAACGACTTGCGAAAACATCCCTGAAGTACAGACACCGTCATCCATCAAGGTGGGCGTCCTTCCTTCCTACCTGGGAGTCTCTCGGCTCTACTGCAGGTCCTTTACAGACACACACGCATTTGGCACAAATGTCATACCTGGTTTACTTCCAGAGACACCAGCTGGCTTCTTGGTTTCCGACTTCAGCTTAGATGCCAAAATAAATCTCCTAAACCACTCTTCTTTTTCTCGACCAGTTCTCCCAAAGAGGTACAGTATCTGATCTCGGGGGCCAGATTTTGCTCCCTCCTGAGGGTGGGCTGGCTTCTTCGGTTCCTCACCTCCCAGCTCTCTTTCAGCTGGTGGCTTCTCTTCACAGGTCTCCTTATCAGTCTGGGCCTTAGACATAAAGTCATCTTGTCGACCAAGTTCGATACAAATTGGGTATTTTTTATTCCAGATTCGTTTTCGAGCCAAACTTTTAGGTACCAGATAAATCTACAGAGAAAGGGCAATGATCATTTACAAACTAAATAAAGAATTGGCTACACTGTGCATTCATATTATGCACGGCACAAATGCAAACTTTAGAGAAATTCTGACTAATGCAATGAAAGTGAAATAATTACCACCTGCCCATATAAAAACTGGAATAATTTTTTTAGACATGACTTGTTTTCAAAGAAATTAGATTTTTAAAAAGTATTTCAACAGCTACAAATATCTCTTATTTTGAGGTAAAATCAGCACATTACTTAGTGGATTATCTAAGTAATATTGGTCAAGTAAACTAAGTTTGGATACCAATTCAGTTTAATGACCCTAGATGAAACTTAAACTGGGGGAAAAAGTAAATTTATCAAACTATATCCAGATGGGATGATCAAATTTATCAACCTCAAGTTCGGAATAAATTTATACTAAAACTATTTTAAATACTTCTGTACATCCTGAGGAAACTTAAAGATTACTCACATGAGTTATAAGGAGAACAGAGAACCTACAGCTTTTGGGGATAATAATTTACATCTCTCAAAAACGTAAGTATATAATAATCTTATCAAATGTAGTTATGTCACAAATCCAAAATTTTCACATTGACTAAGTCGTCTTCAATTATTACCCTAGTGCCACCACATATGGTTTTGGGTTTGGCTGAAAAAATTAACTCTTAAAAGTCAGGACAGTATGTGATTTCCCTGCTCCTCAATGTGTTGTCCATGGACCAGCAGCACAGGCATCAACTGGAAGCTCATAAAAATGCAGACCCTCAGGGCCACTCAGAATTGCTGAACTAGAACCAGCCTTCAAAAAGGTGCTCAGGTGATTAATATGCACATTAACACTTGAGAGGGTATTGGTCTAAACTGTATTAATATTAAAAAATACAGGCACAAACACAACCTTTTCAGGGGAAAAAAATCAGTAAAGGAACCCAAATTCCAAAGGCTTTTCATTCATCGAAGTGTCCAAAATTAGCTGTGCTCACCTTGCTTTCTGAGAGGTCGTAGATTTTCTGGCTGATGTAGGTGACCTCTGGTTTTGTTTCGTTGTAGCTTGCCCTCCTGGATATGTTTTTATTCGGCTTTGAAAGTCTTAAGGTTCCACCCTCAAGTCGAACAAAGACTGAATGTGTCAAGGTCGCATGGTAAGTTTCTGGATCATAATTGTATATCTCGTTCATCCATCCCTGATGGAGAAAAACTCCCATTAGTAAAATTACAATAACACAAATCTGATTCAGAATGAAAATGCTGATCCCTGTTGTATTCGGGACACTGAAATCAAACTTGACTATGAGAAATGGAGAGGCAGGCATTAAATAATCTATAGATATGATTAGCGAGATGTCCAAATTCAAAGATACATAGTACTAAAACAAATTGTGCTCGGGCCTCCCTGGTGGCGCAATAGGTTAAGTCTCAGCACTATGAAGCTATAGGCAGCCACTGCGGCACGAGTTCAATTCCCAGCCAGGGAGCTTCCCACATGGTGCAGCAGACCTTTCCTGCCTTGCCCGCTGCTCCCCTCAGCAGTGTACATCAGTAGATCCGCCTGTTCTGCTCCACGTTCTGTCTCTGGTGAATCCTCTCACATCCCACACCTCTGGCCTACACCCCAGTTCTTGTATGCATAAATAAATAAATCTTTAAAAAAAATAAAACAAGGTGTGCTCTAGTTTCCCCACCCCCAAATCAACATAAATGCAACTATGCATTGATTTTATAATGAACAAACATTGAAATGTATGGACAACACACCATCTACACCACCATAAAACTCTGCTAAAGCTGAGCTTACAGCTGCAATCAATACTCATCACTGAACACGCTTCCTGCCCCACTGTCCCTTTTCAGATGACTTGGGTGGCTCAGATTTCTTTAAAAGAAGTTTCTAGGAATTTTAGTTGATATCTTCCCATTTCCTGCATTTTATAAATACAAAATGATGAATGGTCCATGTACACTAAAGAAATACGCATTCTGTTATTGTTGAATAGTTTCCTGTAAATGCATTTAAATTGTCTTTTTAGACAATGCATTTAATTGTCTTTTTAGACAAAAACATTTTCACTAATATCTCCTGGTATATAAGCCACAGTTTTCTTTTACCCAGTTTGATTGCAAAAAATACTTTCTTATATATAATGGGCTCACTACCCCTAAAGTTCTGAAGGTAACTGAATTAATATGAGCTTGAAGTAGATCAAATTTTCCTGAGCTGCTCTGGAGCTAGCTGAAGGCCACGTCATACTTACTGACAGAGGTCCTTGAAACCAAGAAGCTGTGGAGCAAGGAAAGAGGGCATGGATGACTATTAGATTAAAACAGCAAATCGCTATCAATGTCATTTATGAGCCATTTGGTCAGACAGTCCCCAGCTGAGCTGTTCTCTCTCCTTGAGCTGAAATTCTGAGTCCCTCTCCTGGCTAGAGCAGAGGCCAGGTGAGTTCACAGGGCATATGTGAAACCTCTGTACATCCATCATAATATCTAAGCTGAGATGTTCAACCTTTATATAATGACTGTTTTGAATTATGATAATCATAATTTGACATGACAAACATTTCTGCAATGATATCTCTGTATAAAAGATTTTTGCATTCGTTTCCAGCTATGTAAGGTTACTGTAGACAAAAAAGAAACAGAATGAACATTTTAGACAAAATCTCCAAAATTCTAAAGTTATAATCCAGACAAGAAAGGCTGAAGGAATAAAAGGCAGCCCTACATTACGAAGTTATTCTCAAATAATAGGGCAGTGTGAGAAAGAAAGGAATGTGAGCTGTAGAGACTCTTCCCTTTCAAAATTCTTGAGACTGAACAGGTTATCTGATGTATGAATAAGAGAAATTTAGAATAAAAGGTTGCTTCTTTCCAATTATTTTCCTTTTGTTTTTCTTAAGTCAGGAATTGTCCAGGGAAGCACCGTCCAATGGAAATATTATAATATGAGCCATAAATGTATATCATGACAATAATTCATGTATAATTGTCTTACAGCCACATTTTAAAAGGTTAAGATAATTTTAACAATGCATCTAACGCAAAATACCCACAATATCATTTCAACGTATAATAGACATTAAAAATTATTAATGGTATTTTATATGTCTTGTTTTGTACTGCGTCTATAAATTCCAGCATCTTTTCACACAGAGCACATCTCAACTGAACCAGCTATACGACAAGGGAGGGTGGGGGCGGGGAGTAGGGAGAGGCCGCTTGTGGCCAGCCAGGGGCCCCCACTAGATGTGTCCATTTCCTGTGTTCTGGCTTTTCAGAAGCAGACACTTGCTTCAACCTGAGTGGTCAAAGTTGTCCTTTCTCTTCTAGCTGACGCTTCTAACACATGCAGATCTATGCTGTCTCTTATACTAGGTGCGTCACACAACTAAATGAAAGAAGATAATCTAAGTACTCTCAAGACGAAACATTCTATTTTAGAAAGTCAAGCCCTTTAAAAAACCTTCCAAGCAAAATTTAACACAGAAATAAGAATAAAAGTAAAAGGTTAAAATTGTTTAAATGCTTGTAGTTCTATAAGGACATTCAAAACACTCAAATTATGAAGTGTACATTAAGCTGTTAGCCTAGTCCTTTGATTATTAGTGGAAAAGAAGACAAGACCCACAGGCCCGCAGATCAGCCTGTCTGATACCCAAATATCAAATCTTGGGAGCTAGTCCCTACAGTGTGTCTAAAGAGAGAGCACAGAGCTCGCAACTCACTCCATTTTAACAGTTCAACTGAAAAACTCAGAGATGCCCTCAACCCACACGAGAGCAATTCAGACAAGCCTCGCTTCTTTCTGAAGCTGGAACTGTTAAGTAGGGACAGTGCAGGCTGCTGGGGGACAATGGCCACAGTCAGTGGGGCTGCAGCTGTCTGGCCCACAGACTGGTCCTGTGATCCTGTCTGTAAAAGGTCAGGGGGTTCTCTTCAATTCCCCACTGGATTTAGAAGCTCTGTCTGGCTGAAAGGATAAACCACAATCTATAAAGGGACTCATTTAATACTTTGAGAGATTAAAAACTATAATTAACCTTTTGCAAAATAATAAAGTTGGACGGACTACTATTGTGCTCACTATCAGATACAGTGACAGCCAGGAGGTCAAGGCCAGTGCTCTCTTGGTGAGCTTGATGCTAAGATGACCAGAGAAAAGGGCCAGTCCCCTGCCTGAGGAAGTGACAGGCATTCTCCGCCTTCGGTGCGCAGGTGCTGGGCTGACACACCCCGCTAGCACGTGGCTGTGTTGGCCTCTCACCCTGCCTGTCAGGGCCCCTGCATCACCCCTTCCTCCAGTCATCAGGGAAGGAGCAAATTCTAAACATGAACAGAGTCAGGGGCTGAGGCCCTGCTGCTGAAAACCATCTCTGAAGCATACAAAAACTGTGATTTCTTTTGTTCCCAAAACTACACCATTGGAAGGGTTACAATACATATACACCTTTGCCAGGGTTAAACCTTTTCGATATATGAATGGATTAGAACTGGAGTGACCAGTTAAAACATCACAGATGACAAACTTCAGAATAAAGCAGAAACAGTGTACTGAGCCTTATGGCACTTGAGATACAAATTTAATTTGACCCATGAAAATCAAGCAGACTTACTTACAGACACGTAATTCATATTTTTAAGGAGAGCTTCATGCTAACAGTCAACAGTCAAAACAAATGCTGCTCAAAGACCCCATTAAGAATATTCTTAAAAGTCTGTTAGGGGAGAGAAATACCATCATCAATATCATCCACATTCTCCAGCTGCCTGCATCAAGGTCACCTTCACAGTTGTGGCTCTAGAAGCACCGGAGCCAGGATAAAGCCACAATCTCTGCCTGGAAAATGGTCTGATCTCAGCTTTCCCTACCCTTCAGGGAGGCATCTCCTCAATTCAGGGAACCACTGAATTCTTTTTATAATGCATTGACAGACAGTAAGTAAGAGAAGTAGGAGACAATCTTCAAACTAGACAGAAAGACATCATGGTATCAGATCAAACCACTGAAATAATCAAGGTCTGTGTTATGTTTATACATGATAAAACACTAAGCCACATTAACAAGTGCTCAAATGACAAGTGGATTAGAAAGCAAATAAATTAGTAGCTTCCAAGCTTTTTAGATGATATACACTACCATTCAAATTTTTTAAGTATATACCCACAATATACACATGTACTTATAAATTATAAATGTGTCCTAAGAGTTTTATAAAAATTAAAAAGTAGAAACAAAGCACAAAAGATGAAATAATGAGGACCTTTTTGCTATCTTCATTTTTCCTGATAGCTTTGTACTATCTTCAGCTCACACCTCAAGGCACGATTTATATACTCAGGGTGAGACTCACATTAATGATAATCATGTAAATCCTTATTTCAAATAGTCTTACTAATAATTTCCAAGGATGTTGACCAAAGGTCAATACATGGTATGTTAAATATCAACAAGGCTTATTTACTTTCCTAGACAGAAAGAATAAAACACACACAAATAGAATCTTTAATATTTTCTTCTTGGATAATGTCTTCACCCACCCATTTTGGAGAACACTGAAAGAAGCAACAGAATGAAAAAGAGTTCACAACGTGTCCTAGGGAACCACCACACAACGCGCCCATGTCTGGGGCCATCTTGCCCGCAACCTCCTTTTCTTTGGGGGTACTGTAAATCTCTTCATGGGCTAGCTATTGTATAACACTTTTCAATGGATTTACTGCTTTCTTTACATATTAAATATAAATTTTCGAGGTGAAAAGGTATCTAGAATTGATTTTTTTTTCAAGATTTGAGGAATCTCAGGCCCACAATGTCCACTGCCTCTTCTCCCCCACTCCATAAATGATACCTGGAACAAAACCAAAGAAGAGGGTCCTGCAATACCTAGTTGGAATTCAGGATATATTTTCTCAAGGAAATAATGCTATACAACAGTTACATAGAGGTGGACTAGAATTACAGTTCAGTCATACCATAAGTTAACAGATGAGTGGAAAATTAGCAAATTGTCGATAACTGTTGAAGCAGGATGTTCACTACTAGTCTATTTTTGTGTATACTTGAATTTCCTTACAATAAAAAGTTAAAAATTAAAGTTAAAAAAAATGTTTCTAAGTCATCTGACATCCTTAACCATTTTTCCTATAGAATCCGGGAAGCACAGCCCCTCCAACCAACGTCAAAACGTGGGTGCTGCTTCCCAGAGAGAGTGCCTGCACTGGAGCATCTCATCTGTAACTCCAGCAACAAGCAGCACAGGAAATGGCCTGTTCATGAAAACTCAAGTGACCCATTCAGAGGCAGGGTATTTTCTGTTAAGTGTAATGTAGAAAGAAATGCTTTGTTATTTCTCATACTTACTGTACTGAGGGTTATAATAAGAGACCAACAAAAAAGCAACCCAAATCTCTTTTGGCTGCATGTAAAGAGGTCATTTTCTCCTTAAGATGTGCTCACTGCAATTTCTTAAAAGAAAGAAGTGCATGAAATTGAGATTAAATTTACAAGTTAAATTTCTTCTCAAAATTAATAATGTTCTTCCTAGGAAAATATTCTTTCATATATCAAAACAAAGCCTGTATTTAGGGAATCTAATTATTTTTTTAAAAATCTCTTATTAAGTATCTATATGCGACACAAGCTAACGGGAAAAGGCCGTCCAAAACTCATTTCTCTCAGTCTCGCATAAATGCAATTTTAGTCACCCTTTTAGGCCGTATCTTTCAAGAAGAGAGGGAGAAAGAGAGAGAAAGAGAGCGAGCAACGCCTCAGAATTTGACATCTTACTGCTATATTTTACAGGTTGTTTATGAGTCTGAGATAAAGCACTTACTCAAGAATATAAGTTAAAACTGTATGAGTCATAGGGCCTCCCTGGTGGCGCAACGGGTTAAATGCAGCACTATGAAGCTATCCAGAGCCACTGCAGCACGAGTTAGATACCCGACCAGGGAACTTCCCACATGGCGCAGCCGACCTCTCCTGCCTCACCTGCTGCTCCCCTCAGCAGTGTACTTCAGTTGATCTGCCTGTACTGCTCCCCACTCTGTCTCTGGTGAACCATCTTACCACCCCACACCTCTGGCCTACACCCCAGCTTGTAGGCATAAATAAATATACCTTTAAAAAAAAAACACAAAACTTTAGAGTTATATATTCAAATATAAATCCCAAGGATCTTTTGAAATCTTCAGGAAGCTCCTCATTAAGGACAGACAAGTGGAAACACTAGGGTGCAGGAAAGACACAGAATTAAACACATTCTAGGTCCTGCGGTAAGAAACAGCGGCACTCGCTTTTCCCAAGAACGCTCAGCACCAGCACCCCCAGTGCGCTGTGCTGACTCTCACTCATTCTCCCCGTGCCCAAAGCCACTGTGTCCCAGGGTCACCAGTTCAGGGCATCTAGCTAGTCACCCAAAATAAAGGCCCCTGAAGGGGGCCATACATGTGGTGTTGCTTAGCAATGATGCTTTAGCTTCTGTGCCACACACAAGACGCTGAGTTGACTTACCCAGAATGCTGTGTTTTGAGTCACATTTGCTTCTACTAACACTTGTCTTCTCCTGACTTTTGGGTCCTTTCATGTTCAATGCCTATGGCAACCTCTCTCCTGTTTGCTGCTTCTCGATGGCTAAGAATTCCCCTCCATTAAGAACAAGCAGGTTTTGGGGGGCTGGGGGGAGGAAGCGGTTTTCGAAGTGTTCTTCTCAAACTGTGTGACAACTCTTTGGCCTTACAGAGGCTTTGATTGCTTCTATTCCAGAAAGTACAGCTGCTGACAGGTAGAGTTCAGAGTGGGAGATTGTAGAATACTATGAGGCCTGACCAACCACATACCAATCTGAGAACAGCCACAACCAGGCTGCAAACTGGTCTTTTTGGCTCACATACTCATCACTGTTACAGCGTCATTTTTAAATACGAATGTCAACAGTGCAAAGGAACAATAAAATCAACAGGATAAAGGACAGAAAAGTTTTACATTTCTCCTTCCTTTCCTTGTCAAGTGAAGTCAAGCTGATGAAAAACTGCAATGCTCCCTGAATTGTTTATGGAGCCAATAAAGAAACCAGACTCTTAGTCTAGGCTGCAAGGCCTCCTGGACCCATCAATGAGAATTTATATGGCTCTGAGGTTTCAAAACAAATGCCTCTTCAAACAGTCCTGCCTGTCCAGCAAGCTCCCTGACAAACTGGTTCCGGGCACCGAGGGAGTCTGCTGAGGGAGCGTCACCTGCAGGGTCACCATCGCAGGCTGGGCCTGTGTTGGAGACCTTCACCTCAGGCAGGTTTCTTGGCCTACCGTATCAGAGCATTTTTAAAATTCACTCTGCATCATCATATCCTTTATAAAAACCAACTAAATAGGATCAGATGTACAGAAAATAACTCAAAATAGCCGACTAATCCCCAATATCAAGCTATTTTCAAAAAAGTGGATCTTTGGACTCACTCTAGAAATCAGTTCACATTATCAACTTATAAAGAAACCCCATCTCCTGCACCACTTGAAGGCCATGTAAATCTGGAGACAGAATGGAAACCCAGGACTTACCATCACCCCCATGTCTCTAACCCTCCACTGAGCACACACCATTCTTGACTACCTTTGAATTCAGGAGGGCTGCACTGCAGTGAGCGCGGAAAAGAGAGCAGACTTAGCGCTTCTAAGCAACAAACATCAGTTTTCAAATACTATAAATGATTCACTTTAGTGGGAAGGAAAAAAACTCTCTATAAGCTGTATGTTTTTTAGTAATTATTTTTCATCTTAACCTCTCCTTTTAAAAAGCAGGTATCAGGGATTTCTTTTAAAAAGAATTATCAAAATATTCAAACGGCTGTTCAAACATCAACCAAGAAGAATACTCATAAGACAGTCTAAGACAATTTGTTTGGATTGCAGGTGTCATTCCATGACAACATTTAAGAACTTGCTCACTACAAAGAAAATGTAACTACGTTTATCTAGGCACAGAGGCCAAAACACTTTATTTTTTTTTAAAGATTTATTTATGCATACAAGCTGGGGTGCAGGCCAAAGGTGTGGGGTGGTGAAAGGGTTCACCAGAGACAGAGTTGGGAGCAGAACAGGCAGATCGACAGAGGGGAGCAGTGGGCGAGGCAGGAGAGGTCTGCTGTGCCATGTAGGAATCTCCCCGGCCGGGCATCAAAGTCGCACTGCAGCTGCCGACAGCTCCACAGTGCTGCGTTTAACTTGTTCCGCCACCAGGGAGGCCCTCCTTTAAAAGAAATAGTTGTGCATGGGTCTACCACTCACTAGTGTGTGGCCCTGGGCAAAGAACTTAACCTCTCTGTGCCTCCATCTGCTTCATGAGCATATACCCTAATTGAAAGTGTTGAGGGTTAAACAATGTACCCAACACTTAATCTACTGTAGGTGCTTAGCATGGTAGTGCTGCCTTCACTGCTTCAATGATAGAATCAAAGCAACCAGACTATGGCAGAACATTAAAATCCCATTCCATTGGCATCTGTTTAATTAATAAACTCTTGACATATAGCAGTGCTTGAACTTAACACTGAAGACTGACTGGGTTAAACTTAAAATCTTCCCAATTAGGTGTGCAAGTCAGTTTAAATTGAATATCCTAGTCATTAGGCACTGGAGTTAAATATAAGTATCATTTTCCTTGCTAAAGTTAGCACAAACTTACTTAGCAAGCACGAAATTCAGGGAGTCACAGCATCACCCTATCAAAAAAGCCTAGCAACCATATGCATAATGAGTCACTTTTGCTCCACTTCCTATGTTAATACTAACTTTAAGTGTTTCATACCCTCAAGAGTCAGCACCAGCTTCTCTTAAAAAAGAAAGTCTCTTAATATATTGCCATGTGAAAGACAGGTCAGACGGCAAAATATATGAACTCATTAAATCAAAACAAAAGGAGTACGTGAGTGTGCATGTATGTGATTCTCACATACGCAGAAAGTAAAAAAACAAAACAAAACAACAACAACCCAAATTGTGTATATATACACCAAACCATTAACTGTTATTTCCTTCCACTAGTGAGATTAAAAAAAATTTTTCTATGGATTTCTTGTGCTTTTTAAATATTGACCATGTTTTGCTTTTGAATTGCGAGAAACACTTGTGAAATTAAAAATCAAAACAGAACAGAATTTTGGACTATGAGGGTTCTTCCCCTTATTTTTTCTGTTTTTGCCATAGATAACATGCTGTCATTTGTTTTTTAGCATTCTTATTTAAACAGAGAAGAGGGGGGAAAAACCATTAATTTAACAGAAAAACCAACATGGTTTCAATTTGAAAAGCTAAAGTTTAAAACTAAGGTTTCAAAACTGCTCCAAGAAAACTGATTTTCACACACCTCTTATAATACAATGGCTTCTCTAGATAGGCCTGGACAGAGAGGTGTCTTGGGGAAAGCAGAAAAGGAGTAGAGTACATGCCAAATCTCACCTCTACTATTGAATTAAATGGCATCTGCATAGTCACAGGTGGGCAGGAGAGCTGCCACTGCTGCTTTACAAAGAAAAAAGGTTTGTGGAGAAAACACAATCTACAGTCAGTGTAATCCTATCAGACTCCCAAAGGCTTTTTTTTTTGCAGAAATTAACAAAAACCATTCTAAAATTCATATGGACTCTCAAGGGACCTCAGACAGCCAAAACAACCTTGGAAAAGATTTGGACTCACACTTCTTAATACCAAAACTTACTATCAAAGGTACATTAATTTAAAAAAAAAGTAGCAATTGGCATGCAGACACATTGATCATCGGAACAGAAGAGAATATAGAAAACAATCTTTGCATATATGGTCAAATGATTCTTTGACAAGGGTGCCCAGACCATTTGATGATGAAAAAAACAACGAACGGTGCTAGGAAAACCGGACATCCGGATGCATAAGGACACAGTTGAGCTGGGCCTGTACCTAACACCAGATACAAAACTCAACTCAAAATGAATCAAGGATGTAAACCTAAGACCTAAAACAAAATTCTAAGAACAAGAAGGACAAAAACATCATAGCATTGAATTTGCCAATGATTTCTTGCCTATGATACCACAGGCATAGGTAACAAAGGAAAAAATAGACAAATTCGATTTCATGAATATTTAAAATTTTTGTGCATCAAAAGACACTATCAAAAGAGTAAAAAGGCAAACTAAAGAATGGGAGAAAATATTTGTGAATTGCATATTTGATTAGGGATTATATCCAGAATATACAGAGAACTACAATTAAAAAAAATCATTAAAAAAATGCACAAAGAACTTGAATAAATATTTTTCAAAGAAGATGTATGTCCCTAAGATTTACCATATAAGCTGCAAGGGTACGTTTCATATTATGACTATTATGAAATAGACACAGTAAACAGACATTTTTTAATATGCAAAAATAAATACAAACGTTCTAATATTTTTTCTCTCTCTCTCTTCCCCACCCCCACCCCCCTTTTAAATTCTAGTATTTTCTTCCTGCATTCTCAAGGATCATCTGGGGCATCCCTCAGGATACCCAAGGCCTGGCATGTGACACACACCAGGTGGTGAGGTCTCTTTCTTAAGCCCATGCCCCCTGTGCCAACAGAGATCAACCGCTGACAACAATTTACCTTCTTATCCTCCTTCCCTTCTCTTGCATTTCCAGTATTTAACCCTTCTCCAGGGTCTCAAGAATATTTAATCCTAACAGACTCAGCTATAGTAAATCCCCCATAAGAAGCAAATCCCTGGTAAGTTGAGAGAGAGAAATAGGAAATGGATGTAAATGCTAGATCCTTGTAAAACTTCTTGGTGAACCGGCAAAACCTGAACTAGAATGAGGTTTACCAGATCAGTCTCTTGGGTGCCTGGAGAATGAAGGAGTGCCAACATCTTTTTAAAAACAGTGCGAGGGCCTCCCTGGTGTTGCAGCGGTTGAGCGTTGCGCTGTGGAGCTGTCGGCAGCGGCGACATGAGTTCGACGCCCGGCCGGGGAGCTTCCCACATGGCGCTGCAGACCTCTCCTGCCTCGCCCGCTGCTCCCCTCAGCAGTGTATTTCCGTCGATCTGCCTGTTCTGCTCCCCACTCTGTCTCTGGTGAACCCTCTCGCCGCCCCACACCTCTGGCCTGTGCCCCAGCTTGTATGCATAAACAAATAACTCTTAAAAAACAAAAAATAAGAAATAAATAAAAACAGTGCGAGTGCACAAACCTATTCCTTAACTATAACATTTAAGATCTCTCAAAGCAGCCAGTGCGTGAGCAGAGTATGCCAGTGAGCTGAGGCTGAGAAGCTTACCTTTAGTATTTCCGGCTCTTTGATATCCAGAGATCTTGCGTTCCAGTGTTGTAAATTTTTATGCAATCTGTGGTATTTATGAGCACTTGGTGGTGTAAAAAACCAAATCATGCAAACTGCAGTCATGAATCCAAGGCCAATTCCCAGGAAGAGTCCGCTCACATAGTGGGGCAGGGGGAGGACGAGGTACGCGTAGACGCACAGGATGAAGAAGCCCAGCGTCCTGACGGGCAGCTCCGTGTGCTGCGTGCCTCCATCCACCTCGTCATCGCTGTCCAGAGCCGCGCCCGCGTCTGCCCGCAGCACCTCTGGCTTGAGCGGGATATCTGGGAGTTTATCAGTTTTACTCTCCCCCTCAGTTTCCAAATCAAAGTCCTCAGAGTACAGTTCGCAAAACTCTTCATCTTCCTTGCTCGCTAAGGCAGACAGAGAACATTTCTCCAGAACTAGGGAACCTGTCTTCAGGCCCAAGTCCTTTAGACTGGCCCCCTGGGAGCTCTTCGGTTCTGCCTCTCTTGCGGGCTCATCTGTGGACTTTGGGGGGTCTCCTCGGGGGACGCTGGGGTTGCTCCCGTAGTCCTCCCCCTCAGAATCACACTCCTCCTCCTTGATGCTGTAGTTGTTATTGCTTTCCAGGTGACCATTCAGGCTGGACAGATTGGAGAGTTCTGAAGCACTTGAAGATAAGGCTTTGGGCCTATGGCTGCCACTTTCTTCCCCTATAATTTTACTGAGGAGCTGAAAAGGTTCATAGATGACTTCTGAAAGGCGTCGTTTAGTGTCTTCGATTTTAGCCTCCATTTCGGGCACTTTAAAAAAGGAGCGTGTGTCGGAGGGAGAAGTCAGCGGGGAAGAAGGTGCGGTTTTGGAATCTCCACCTGTGTTTCGTGGCTGTGTGAACTGCTTGAACAGGTGTAAATTCAGCTTGGAGTCTGGTGGCTTGTAGGACACGGCATCCGTCTCCTGCCGGGAGGTGTCTGTGGACAGAGACTTGACTAACGTCTTCATCAAGTGCCTGTGCCTGGGGGGGTGTGGGGATTCTTTTGGCTCCACCTCGGTTGACAGGGACTTCACGAGGCTCATGAAAGGTTTTGCGCTGGCGAGGGTGGAGGATGAGGCACTGGAGGAGAGGACAGGAGACTTGGAAGGGGAGGACAACGGGGAGGAAGAACTGGTTTTCTGCTCAGAGAGCGATGACACGCTGGGAGAGCTAGCGATGGGCCCCGAGGACGACGACCCTGGGGACAGAGTCAATGGCACCGCACTTAATACTTGCGCCGCCGGAGGGGTCTCCAGCAGCTTTACAGTGTTCTCGGACACGGGCAAAATGGCAGGGGACGCCAACAGTCCGTCTGCCAGGATGGGCTGGGCGGCAGGGCCAGCGGGGCCATGATCGCCTTGGGGTTCAAGGTAAAGGTCTTCCTTGGCTTCGAGCCCCGTTACAATGCTGTGGTCATCCAGCCCCTCCTGGAGGGACTCTCGGAACTCCTCCTCCTCTTCCTCCTCCTCCTCCCCGGATGCCGAGAAGTGAATGGCGATCGTGTCTCGGGACACGGACCTCTGCACGTGCACTCTGGGGGCTGATGGTCTGGGCATGTCAGTGGTTTTTTCGGCATGGCGACCATTCAGGCTTGTCATTGCCGGCTTCACAAGGGCTCAAGCTCTGCGAACACAGCAAGAAAACCAGAAGTCAGAGAGTGGTCTCCACAGGAGACTCCGTCACACAGACGGCAGCACACAGGCCGCTCGCTTCTCAATGGGGATGATGCCGTCACTTGGCGAACGGCCACAGTTTTTCACTTGAGCAGGTTTAACGGTTTAATTTTCACCAGATAAACTCCAGTTAGGCATTCGCTTTTATGAGCAAACTACACACCAGTGTTACAAATACCATGCAATCTGTCTGATTTCACAACATCTGAGTAATCGCTCCCTCCCTCTCAACTGGATCATTTCTACCAGAAATTCTGTATTTGAAGGCTCGAAATCCCTGCACAATAGCTGTTAGCAGCGTTACTTCCGCAATACAACAGGGTAAAAGGCAACATTCTGGTGAGTTTGAGGATCTTGGAACAAAACTTTCATCAGTTTCTACCTATAAAAAGCTAACTCAGGAGGGTCATTGCTTCAACTGCAATTTTCCAAGCTATCCTAATAATTACTGGGCATCCCCCCCACCCCCCCAACACACAGTCTTACACCGCAAATAAGTGGGAAAGCACCCGAGTGTGGATGGGAACTCTGAAAACTACTGCTGACTTCTCTCTTCCCCAGTGGCAGGTGCCATAAAGTCAGCGTATGCAGACAGCCATGGAGCCTGACCATGTCCTCAGACTTCATAATAAAGCCGACATTTCAAACTGAACGCACTAGTCACGTGACAGAAACATGAAGTACCACTGCTGTCACCCACTGCCAGCTAAGAACTCCGCTCTGGATGGTGAGAGGGAGAAGCTCTGCCTTCTGCCCTCTGAGCTTACTTTGCAGCCAGCTGACAGAAGGCAGACACCTGACAAGCTGGGCAGTGAAACGAAAGACACAAACCCTGTCCACTGGGTACCAGGCATCACAACAGGCCCTGCAGGACGGAAATTCATCGCACCACCTGCAGAGACTAGGAGCGAGCTAAAAGAGGCCAGAAGGGTGGACCTCAGGTGGCCAGCATGGGAGGCAGGACACCACCTGACCTTTCAAACAGACTGGTAGATTGTGGTGGAAGGGGCATGGTGAGAAAGAAGGGCAGGAGGCATGAAGAAGAGCAGGGGGTCCTGCCATACAGGGCTGCCTGCAGTGTGAGCCGGAAAGTCCAAGAGTGGGCCTGGGGGAGGAAAGGGAGCCGAGTCGGGACTAGGAAATGCGGCTTCTGGAACATCTCCCTTTTCAACTGACTCTCTGGGAATGTGAACAGGCCAAGACCTCTTTGGGTCCCAGAATCGTTACCTGTAAATGAGGGATCAAGAGTCCTTTCCAAGTCTAAAAGGCTTGTGTTTATGTTGGCAGGCGATCCTCCATGAGGCAACATGATATATGTCACCTGCCACAGACAAGCAACGTTATGTTGCTTGTTTCTTTAGTTTGAAGAGCTCCTACAGACTTATGTCAAATATTCATGTTCAAAGTGTTGACTTCTGATTCCACTAGTAAGATGAAAGGTACACCTGGGGGTGGGGGAAGACAGCAGGAAATAGTGACCTTGGATCACTAGAAATAGGAAACACCCCCATGATGACAAGAATGACAGCTCAAGGGCCCAGTCACAATGAGACCACATCTGAAACTAAACATTTTTAGTATCAGTACTTGAGAGAAATTACTTTCATAAGAACTTTTCATAAGAACAGAGTTTTGCCCACACTTCCGCAGGACCCTCAGGCTCTCCGGTCCCCACTGATGGGTCTCTATCCACCAGACAAAGCCATTTAAATTCAGAAGAATGCAGCAAGCGAAAGAGACACAGTCTCAGGTCCAGAACAAACCTTCCCTGTTATCTGTAAGCCAACAGGTTTGGAGGCTTAGTAAGAAGAAAAATGCGAAACAGAACACATGTTTTTCATTTAACTGTCACCTAGTTTTATAATGATAATTTTAAAAGAAAATTATAGCGGTAATTCAAAAAGAAAGTTTGGTACTCGATAATTCTCAGTAGCCTAAAAAACAAGCTTCGTTGAAACTGCTTTAAGAGCAGAAAGGGCAGGCTGCAGGCCCTGCTCCTCTGTGCTGCTCTACGGGCAGCGCTGGCCCCAAGCGAAGGGGCTGGGGGCACAGGTGCAAACACAGGGCGCACGATCTGGGGGTTGAGCAGTGCGAATGGGCCCCCTAGGGAGCAAGGCAAGAGTGGAAAGGCCTGCCTGCAGTTGAGGGTGGGATGGCCTGGGAATCTGTGGGCAAAGCAGAGTCCAATCCAGGGGCAAAGGGCAAAGTCAGCAGTGCATCTAGTAGCCTGTGGCCTCAGTAGCCCGGCAAGGCCCCCGGGAAACGAGCTGGCACCCGCCCACGAAGGGCCACCAGGAACCCACTTGCCCAATCCTCTGATAAACAGTTGGGCTCCCTGACTTGTGGGTTAAAGGGACCTCAGCTGATCTCTGACAAGACTATCTCAAGGTCTGTCAGCCAACAGAGTCTGAGCTAGGCCCCACGGAGAGCTGGGTGCCAAATGGCCAGCTGGTTGCGGGCAACCTGGCTTAACGTCACCAACGTCTTTCTCCAGCATTCAGGCAGTAGCTTGGGATGTCTGGAGTAAACACCCCCAAATCCACAAAGACCAAAGCCTGGCTCTATGTCACTGGATTTTTTTTTTTTTTTTTAAACAAACCCTCCATGTCAGGCTAGAGCAGTAGGGGTAACTTTTTAAATATAAGAAAATCTCAGGGTCCTGTTTGCTCACCTGCAGTGCAGGGGATTAGACTAGACAAACAAAGGCCGCTCCAAGGACCAAAACGGCTGGACAGCTGAGGTGTACCAGGACCAGGGTCCCTGGTTTGGACTCTAGACAACCATCAAGCAGCACTCCAAGTCCTCCTTTGTGTCCCCCCAATGGCTGGTTGCCTGGGATGGTAGACTCAACACCTCCATGGTCACGGCCTTGCAAGACAGCCAAGGTCAAGAGGAAAGAGCACTTGACTGTGGGAGGAGGAAAATTACAAGGGGCAGAGGCAAGTCTATGCACTTTTTATTCCAATGTCCTGCTGCCTCCTCAAGGGCGTCACCCACGCTCTTCACCCTGTGTCCTGGGCTTAGCTTCATGGATGGCACACCCAGGAGCTAAAAGCTGGGTTTTCAATGAACATCATCAGCATGTGACTAACTGCACTGAGAAATGAAGATCTCATGACAATCTAGTTTCATAAAAAGGTGACATATCCTGTCCTCTACTATGCAATTCCAAATATAAACCAGACTTAAAAAAAAGATCCCACCTTGCCTCCAGTCCTCAAGAACTGAAATGCCAAAAAAGGAAATTTCCTTCCCAACAGGTCACCATCTTCCAAAGCCCCCAGCAGACCAAAAGCCCCTGGGTTTTAAACTATATCTGAGTCTCCGGAGGGGAGGGCCACACCTATTCAGTAACAGGTGAGCCAGAGCAGGGAAGTCCTCGCTGTGGATGGAGGCCCAGGTTCACATCCCTGAAGGACCCCGAGAATCTCAACCACGACTCTACGGGACCAGAAACACCCTCAGGGGCCTGGGAGATGCAAACACAACCTCGCCCCTTTTGCCTGAGGACTCAAGTTAGTCTTAGAAATACTTTTTTTAAATCAAAGGAAAAGTACATTATCAAAGGTACCAACCAAGCGATAAAACTGAAAACCAGCAGAAGAAAAAGATGAAAAAGAAAAGTACTTTCAATAATGGAATAATCAGGCACAGACCAAAAATAGGTATGGTTCAAACTGAGCTTAAATATCTACAGAGAATATTCTAAGCAGGCAGAGCAGTCTGAAGGATATCTTGGCAATCTGGGCATGAGGTAAGAAAAGCTTGAACAAGAGGGTTGATGAGAGGCTGAGAAGAAAGGGACAGAGGAGGAAGAAATGGAAAAGACTGGAACAACAGGACCAGATGGAAGACTACAGAAGAGCGAGAACACAAGAGTCCAAAGTGCCTCAGGAGAGGAGGAACTTAGCTCCTTGAAGGAAACAGGAGGGAGGGCAAAATGCGATCACCCTCCCCCCTAAAATGGGAATCATTTGTGTGGGCCAAATATAATCTCAAGGGTTCTACAAAATGGGAAGAGGCAGAAAACTTAAAAAAAAAAAGATGTGACAAGAGAAGCAGAAGGCGGAGTGAGGTAAGGGGCACACGACATGGCAGCAGCGGCCCCCAGAAGTCAAAACAGCAAGAGGGGGTGAATTTCCCCCCGAGCCTCTAAGCGAAGGCAGAACTGCCAACACATTTATTTTAGAACTTCAACCTCCAGAATATAAGACAATGAATCTGTGTTGTTTTAAGCCACTAAATTTGTGGTAATTTACTACAGGAGTAGAAGGAAACTAATAAAGGGATGTAGTCAAGACAATTCACTTAGGTGTTAGTCTTTCTCAAGTAATTAAGATACATTGTTAAAGAGAGAATCTCATTTTGTGCTGACTCTAGTGGCCACTGTTCAAAGTATTAGAGAAATATTGTCAACTGTCTCTATTAATAAAGATCTCTAGGACATACTTCCTCGGCAACAGTAAGGAGAACATCACACCATGCATCACAGGGAAAAAAAATAGGGAAGTAGCAGGATAAAAGGAAGAACCTAGAAAATAGAAAAATGAGCAAAGAAAACATGCAGTTTATTTTCCAGGGTCAAAATTTCATCCTTCAGGTGAAAGGATGAAGTTGGATCTTTACCATATACCATGATTAAAAAATAAACTTGGAATGGATCAAAGATCTAAATGTAAGACCTAAAACTATAAAAGTCTTAGAAGAAAACAGGCGAAAGCTTCATGGCATTGGATTTGGCAACAATTTCTTGGATGTGATACCAAAAGTAAAGGCAACAAAAGGAAAAACAGATGGTCCAAGATGGCAGAACAGAGAGAAGGTGCTCTCTTCTCCTCCCACAATCATGACAAATCTATACCTGATGATTAATCTACATAAGAAACAAATCTGGAACCCCAATGAATCGAGCTTCCGCACATAGGATAAAGAGGCAGCATCCCGGTGGATAGTAGGACAGAAAGACGCTCTCACCAGGAAGAAACCCCACCTTGGGAGCCACCAGGCAAAATCAGGAAGAGGTCTCCACAGTGCACAACTTCTCCCCGGGGAGTAGGGTGGAGAGTGAGACTAACACCTGCACCCAGCCCTATGATGCAGCATCACGGAGATGAGCCCCTGGAACTCCTCCTTTGGGCCAGAAAGGAGTGAGCACAGAAAAGCTGAGTGAAAGTAGAGACTAACAACTAGCAACTAGTAGACTCATTTTCCCTGGTACCCAAAGTGTTAACACTAATCTGAACAGGTCCCTGACTCATAGGTGAAAGAATCTCAGATATCATCTTACAGCATTTGCCTAGGAGGCAGAAACTTTAGGGAACAAACTAGAGTCCCTGGCAGGCAACATCTTGGCAACCTCTCCCAACCTTGCAGATAACAGTGGGAAGAGTGCCATCTTGGAACCCACTCTCCACACTACTAGACCCTAAGGTTGAATGCTGATGAGCACTCCACCCAGGTCTGGGAAGTTAACGAACCTAGCTGGGGACTAGAGACAACCATTGAAAGGGCCCACCCCTGGCAGATATACAGGCCCAGCCTCTGATAGCAAGCCAGCCATGCCCTACAGACAGCAACACCTCGTGGGCCTCCCAACGCATCACCAGCCAGCAGGCAAGCCCCGACACCTGCTGTACTCCACTACTGGCCCACGTCACCCCACGCATGTGCTCCACCCCCCGCAAGGCCCACCCCATGGTCCCAGTTGCCATGGCACAGGCCCAGCTACCAGACCTCTTCGGCCTGAGAGAGGGCCAGAAAAAGTTTTTGCAAAAATAATCACCATAAATTCCCTAATCTGGGGAATTAAGTAGCCATGTACTAGAGGTCAAAAAGTTTCAAGTTGAGGGATCCAACAACAAAGAGACCCACAGAAGACACCTGATAATTAACATGGTAAAAAAAAAAAAAAAAACAACTTTTTGCATAGAACTGGGGTGTAGGCCAGAGGTACAGGGGGGTTGGGGAGAGTGAGAGAACTCACCAGAGACAGAGTGGGGAGCAGAACAGGCAGACTGACTGAAAAACACTGCTGAGGGGAGCAGCAGATGAGACAGGAGAGGTCTGCTGTGCCTTATGTGGATTAGCTCCCTGGTTGGGGATCATCATGGTGGAGCTGGAACCTCTCAGTGGTAGTGCTGAGACTTAACCCCTAGACCACCAGGGAAGTCCAATAAAGCAAAAAATGAAAAAGAAAGAAAAAGTCTTAAAAGCAGCAAGAGAATAGCAGTGTGCCACCTACAAAGGCTACCCAGGAAGCTACCAGCAGATTTTTCAATGGACACTGTACAGGTCAGAAGAGAGTGGCATGATACAATCTAAGCGCTGAAAGGAAAAATCTTTCAACAAAAAATTCTATACCTGGCAAGATGGTCATTCAGATTTGAGGTAGAGATCAAGAGCTCTCCAGACAAGCAAAAGCTAAAGGAATTTGTCAGCATGAAACCGGCATTGCAAAAAATGCTCAGGGGACTCACCTAAACTAAAAAGAAAAGGAACTAAATAAAAGCAAGAAAACATACAAAAGGGGGAAAAAATCAATTTTCAGAGATACATTCAGAGTAAAAACAGTGGAAGTCCATAGCAATACAGGTTTATCGAATTTTCTAGTAACAGCCGTCCTTCCTATCTCTAGCTGTATTTGAAACAATTCAATCCTGGGGTCCAACAGTGGTACTTAAGACAGCTAAATAGTTGTGTGGCTATTATTATTATTATTATTATTATTATTATTATTATTATTTCATTTCTAATTCATATACTAGAGGAGAGGAAATGCTGAAGGAAGGGGGCAGGGAGGAGGGAAGCAAGGAGTTTCGAAGAAAATAGATTTAATTGAAAACTGAACTAGTACCCAGACACAGGGAGCACAATACAACATCTTTAGAGGCAAGTCTGGCTTGGAATATGCTTCTTCACGTCTCAGCAGCATCCTAATCCTTCCAGATTGTTATTAAAAGTCTCTGTGTTTGTAAAATTTGGGTCCTTAGACATTTGCTGCCTTTGACAAGCTTGCACTTGGACCTGAGGTACGAGCTAACATGCCTTGTGTCTATAGTTCTAATGCAAAAACTTCTCTTGGCAGAGGAATAAAGGCAAGCGCACTGTATTGCAGAGGATGTCTTAACGCCTCTGTCCCATGCATTTTTAAATAGGAGTTGGCTTGATAAAAAGGACAAAAAGAGGTCTTAAAACTCTGTTTTTTAACCTGGATGCTACAGAGGAAACAATGAAGCTGGTCAAACCAACTGCAGCAGGAAGGCCTGATCCAGCCTAAAAGTCTCAAGTGCATCTTCACAACTATCCCTCCATTCATTGAAATTCAATGGAGCAGCTGAGAATTGCCACCAGCCATTCTAATCTGTTAATACTCCACCTTACAAACAAAAATCAATATTGACATTGTGGATAATGAACTAGCTCTAGCCTTAATTTCATTTAAAAAGAGAAAAAAAGAAAGAAAGCAGTCTTCTTTCAGTAAAGGCAAGTCTCCCCAGGCACTCAGACCTGGAGCTAGAAACCCGAACTCCTTTCCCTAACTAGGTTCCCATATCCACACTCAAAATCTCTTCCAACCCAAAGGCCCTCCCGCTCAGTCACTGCACTTGCATGAGGAAGGCCCACCTGGGAAGAGTGCCACAGCCCTGGAGGGAACGGGCGGCCCAAAGCATCAACACAATTAGAACTTCACTTTATGGATTGCTAGGTGGTTCTAATAATAAAATTCCAATTCGGTTCACAGTAACTCAAATTCAGAATCAGGTCAAGTCTCCAGCACAACCACTGAGGGCCTGTGTAAGTTTATAAAAAACAATGCTGGTGCCAGCCACTAAGTGAGGAACCCTAGGGGCTAACATCAGTTGTCTGTCCATTAGATAGATGGACACTGATGTGTGTAAGAGCAAAAATCCTACAGTTAAGTAATAAAAACCCAGGACAGGTATGCCCAAATCATATGTGCTAATCAAGAAATGCAGGAGTGGGGGAAAAAATTAAGCAGAAAAGTCATACATGTGACTTTGAAGGCAGCAATATAGAGAAAGAACACTGCAGGTCAGAAACTCCAAGACACAGAGGCACTTGAGATGGGAACAATTCAGTTATGTCTGAGCAAGAGGAACCTTTACACTAGGCTGCGCTGGGGAGCCTGGTTAATATTTGAATTCAGGCACCTCCCCTGGTGGCACAATGGGTTAAGCGCAGCACTGTGGAGCTGTGGGCAGCTGCAGTGCAAGTTCAATTCCAGGCAGGGAGTTTCCCATATGGCGCAGCAGACCTCTTCTGCCTCGCCCGCTAATCCCCTCAGCAGTGTATTTCAGTAAATCTACCTTTTTTGCTCCCCACTCTATCTCTGGTGAACCGTCTCACCACCCCACACCTCTGGCCTGCACCCCAGCTTGTATGCATCAATAAATAAATCTTTAAAAAAAAATTTGAATTCAGGGGCAGGAAACCCATTGTTCAAAACCTTTAAAGGCTGTGCTTGGATTTAAGTCTTAGGAAACAGAACCAACGTAGGTTCTTGAGAAGTTTGAACACTGGGTATGAACAATTTTGATTAGGTAAATGAAAATCTCAATCTAGGAGACTGTGGTTCTGAAAATCCAGGAGGAGGATGAGAAGAAAATCCAGAAAGAATGGTTATGATCACAAAATAGCACATTTTCAAAAGCTGATGCTTATGGGGTCAAATGTTAATGTGTGAATGTGGTGTTTCTTATTGAGCTTTAATTCTTGTCACCATTTTTAAAGTTTGAGGTTAGTGCCAAAATAAAAACAACAAAAGCAAGGTCCCTAAGCATTGTTTGGTGTGGGATCTGGTAACATATATTACTCCCCTCCCAGCTTCCTCTGGGGCTACCAGACAGAATGATCAAGTCCAGTGGTAGGCAATAAAGCAGTGAGAGCAAGTTTTATCATTCTGGTCCTTACTTTTTAAACTTTATTTTGAAATAATTTTAGACTCAGGAAGTTGCACAAGTAGCACATGGAACATTTCACCAATCATTCCTTAAATTTTAAAACCAAACTTTTAGGTCAGATAAATCCCAATTGTTTAAGAAAGAAAAATCAGGTTAGAACCACAGGCCACTAGGTCACCCCTGCAAGAAAAATGCATTCCAGCTGGCAGAGTAAGCACTTTCTAATGGTTTTTCTTAAGGTTAATGGTCAAATTGAGGAAGGCATCATCAATAGAAATTGTCACGTACATGAACAAGCAAATCAACCAAAATCTCAAGTGGTCATTAAAGAAATAAAATACCCCCTTACTAGAAACAATGAAGAATGGGGAAACAAATCAATGAAACAATTTCTGTCATCAAATTCCATGATTAAAATACAATGTGTGACAGAATCCTCTTTGGCACTAATGGCTGGAAAATAATTAGCAAAAACTTTTCTGAAATCAATTTTGTATAACTGTTAAGCACCTTAATGACTTTCATCCCTATACACACAACAAGCTACAGGGATGGGAGCAGCATTAATGCTAGTCTTCTCCATATAATAGATTTACCAGTTATTTTTTATTCTCCACTTTCAGGTATTTCCAAATACTTTTGTGATCTGGAAAGAAAATTACATGTAATTGCACGTCAAGCTTTAAAATGTAATCACATCTTCAGAATATAAATGGCACTAGCCCACTCACTATACCTTACTCACAAGAAAACTAAGGCACAGAAAGATTTGTTTTTATAAAATGAGCCACATCACATGTATGTATGGAACCTGCTTACATCCTCAAGTAACAGAGTGACCAAGGCCTCTGGCGTCAGTTCTACCAACTTGAGAACTGATCCTCAGACAAATAATTTACCTTATCCCAGCCTCAGTTTCTCCCTCTGTCCATGGGAGTGGAAAGAGTGGCAGAAGAGTAAATAAAACTATTTATGCGAAACAGGGCCTCCCTGGTGGCCCAATGGGTTAAGCTTCAGCACTAAGAAGCTATCTGCAGCCACTGCAGCATGAATTCGATCCCTGGCCAGGGAGCTTCCCACATGGCGCAGCAGACCTCTCCTGTCTGCTCCCCTCAGCAGTGTATTTGAGTAGATCCACGTGCTCTCCTCCCCACTCTGTCTCCGGTGAATCCTCTCATTCCCCCACACCTTTGGCCTGCACCCCGGCTCTTGTATGCATGCATAAATAAATCTTTTAAAAAAATTAAAACTATTTATGTGAAACAAGGAGCTGCTACACAGCAGGCATTTCCTTTAAGTTAACTTTTTATCAGCATCTCCCCAAGTCAATAAAGATGCTGCCACACATGATTTTAAATGGTTAAAAGAACCCATAATGTAACCATTTCGACACAGGATAAAACTTCAAATTATCTGCTGTTACAAGTAATGCTGCAATACATTATGATGCTATACATATCTTTCCATGGCCTCTCTGTTTATTTCCTTAGGAAATATTTCTAGACTGAAATGACAGGGTCGAACACCATGAATATTCACTTCAATAAAAAAAAAAGCATAATTTAAAGCTCAGGAGACCAAAACAGATATAAAGAAACAGTTAAATATTTTTCCTGCTTCCCCCTAAAATCAACTATTTAGACTATGTTCTTCCAATTCTGTAAGCATTTATAAATACACACATGCAGAGCTGGCTTGGTTTTTACTTTTAAATACGATCATACTGTACCTATGCTTTGCAGTTTGTTTTCCATGCACTATCTCTTGGACTTCATCCTCTGCACCCCCTCCCCATTTTCTGTTAACTGGTCACTGTATTTCATACCCAAGGGTTTTCTTATTCATTTTATGCATCCTTGATAGATAACACATTCTTTACTCACCAAGACAGAGTCGGGAGCAGATCAGGTGGATTTACTGAAACATACTACTAACGGGAGCAGCGGGCAAGACAGGAGAGGTCTGCTGCGCCATGTAGGTCAGCTCCCTGGCTGGGGATCAAACTTAGGCCCTAGCAGTGCTGAGACTTAACCCCTACACAATCAAGGAGGCCCTGAAAAAAAAATTTTTTTTTATATATACAAAGTTTTCTATTTTGAGGTAATGAATCTCTCAATCTTCTCCTCTAAAATTTCTGGCTTTTATAGCTTCCTGAGGAAGTCTTCCCATTCCATCAGCATAAAAGCATTAGTCTCTGAAATCTTTTAAGAAAACATTGACAAGAATGTCCGTAACACATATTGCTCTCCATTTCCTGAGAATCCATTAGTACCCACTGATCATTCATAATTTGAATTGGTCATCCAAACCTCATTCATAAATCGTAAAAAACTCTTTGAGAACTTAGAGAACAAGAAATTAGTCTTCCATTTTTAGTCAGAAACAATATTCTTCATACATGATCTGTGAGTGTCAACTTGAAATAAGGTAGTAAAATCTGCTAAGTATATACTTAGCAAAGAATTTTATTTATAGGTAAGTAATCTGAGGCCCAAAGAAAATAATTAAAACAAAAACAGGTTTGGGATGTGTGTGAATGTGAGCAAGAGTGAGTGAGTGTAAGGAAGGGTGGGGAGGGGAGAAGGGGAGCAGTGGAATTGAGAGAAAGAAGTAACGGGACAAGATAAGAGAAGGTGACAAAAGGAAGGTTTCGCGGAAGTGGTATTCATGAACTGGCCCTTGTAGACTTAACAAGGTGACTGCAGACCCAGGATGGAGAGTATATTCCAAGTGGACACAGCATGATAAAAGGGAAGGAAGCAAAAAACATGCTTAAGACCTGTGATATTCGGGGGTAATGTGTTCCTGGCAGAGGCACAGTCCTGACTGGCCACTGACCACAACTGGTTCCCTCTGAGGAGAACCACTTGCCAATAGGTGTTGTGAGGTAACACTCCCTAGTCAATTCCTCCACCACTGTGGATTGTGACGGGGAAGGCCTTGAGAGCAGGGCAGCCTAGTAACGTGACCCAGTTCAAAAGTTCTATCCAACTGTAAGATTTTTAACAATCGTTCACTTGGTAGCAAAACCAGTCCCTGAAATTACATACTGAACGAAACCATAAAGCAGCAAAGCAGGAGTCCTGAGGAGAATCAAGACACTCAAATGGCAGTGACAAGCACACCTTTTGCCTCCCTGCGCCTTGGATTCTTTTGCTGTAAACTGAAGGGACTCTCCTCTACTATCGCTGAGGAATTTTCCAGAAAGCTGTAAATTCTGTAAGTCTATGTTTCTATGACTCAATTTCCATGGAACAGAACCTACTTAGAGTTCTACTTTTTCCATTTGCACCACAGAAATTCTTGGCAACTGCTCAAGTCAAGCAAAGGAAACCAGAGTACACTTGAACTGACTAATGAGCCTAAGGCGATTCAGTCAAAATATTTCTCTAACAGCACTAACACAGCTCATCTCACACCAACAGCTGCTTCCAGACCTTCGGACTCAGCCCAGCTGCAGAAACATCCCTAACTTCGTTTGGTCATAATTGGAGAGCTGGCCAAGTTCCTAAGAACAGGATGAAGGTAACTGGCACTTGAGTGTGCCGTGGCAACAAAAAACATGCATCAGTCTGGTTTCCTTAAGCAGCCCCACCACTGCCAAATTGGACCTGAGGTCCTGTGATAAGAGCAGAAGTCTCCTCAGACTTTACCCCACTGCTTCATTCATCTTTACTCTGCACAAACAGCTCTCCAAGGACAACCTCTCTTGAGTCCAACTACACCACCTAAGTTGCCATCACCCTCACTCTACAGTGCCCTTCATGGACCCTGAGTCCTTACAGGGACATGGCTCCATGCCCTCTCACAAAAAAAAATTTCTTCCTCTGCCTCACTCTATTACAATGTGAAGGTCAGCAAGGTAAGAGAAAGGCTGGCCTAGTTTTCAAGACCAAACCACCACCTGGCCACCCTCTCTAAAGCACTTGCGCTTTGGTCTACGGCCTGTGGACCTCCTGCACTGAGTGACTCCAGCACCAGGGGTGTCCACTCCAGCAGGAGAGTGTGTGGGGGTGAGGCTGGGGGTGGATAGCTACAGGACCCAGTCAGAAAGTGGCTACAGCATGCAGGCCTGGCCCATGTTGCTGCTTTTTCTAGAAATTCCTGAATTATCTAATTGATTTCCTAGTTAGATAACACACACCCCCTTTCCGTTACCCCCGCACCTAACTATGTGATTCCAGGCCTTGCCTCCTATCTGGGCCTCCAATTAATTGTCTCCCTCTCTCCTCCCTGTGAGCAGAGGGTCTTTGCCCTGACTTGTGGGAAAGTGGCAGGAGTTACTCTTTGGTCTCCCATACTAGGCATGGGCACTGGTCACTACTCTCATCCCTTGGCTAGAAATTCTTCTATTACTTGCTACTCTCTACCACCAGACTGTCTTCCAGGTCCAAACAGGCCTCATTCAAAACCCAGTGGACCCCCCTGGCCTCTCATTCTTGCCCACCTCACCTCAACCCCACTTTGCCTCTCATCCATCAAGGGACCATTCTTCTCTCATCATCCTACATCTTAGCACTTCCCTCTGACTTTACCCCTCACCCCCAGCTTCCAGCCCACATGGTTTCTGTGACGAGAAAAGTCCTCTTCAAATTCTACTCTCATCATGTCCCTCTTGCTCAAAAACCTACCATTGTTCTAATCTCATATAACCTCCCTGACTTTCAGGGCCCCACATAACCCAGTCCTTCTAACTACTCCGTCTTGCTTTTCAGTTATAGGCATTAGCAAGAACATGAGGAAATGGGCCTCCCTGGTGGCGCAGTGGTTGAGCACTGTGCTGTGGAGCTGTCGGCATTGCGCGATGCGAGTTCAATGCCCAGCCGGGGAGAATCCCACATGGTGCGGCAGACCTCTCCTGCCTCGCCCGCTGCTCCCCTCAGCAGTGTATTTCTGATCTGCCTGTTCTGCTCCCCACTCTGTCTCTGGTGAACCCTCTCGCCGCCTCACGCTTCTCGCCTGTAACCCAGCTTGTATGTATAAATAAATAAATCTTTAAAAAAAAAAAAAAAGAACATGAGGAAATGTCTTAATTTGTCTAGCAAATGGAGCAGGGCACACAGCTAACTTCTAATTAGCATCATAGGAACTTGGTGGCCACTCCCCTTGGTGGCCTCCACAGTAGGAGGAAAACTCTACCTCCAGCCAAAATTAGCCCCGAGAATCCACTGACTCTCCCACAAACACACATGCTTCAGACAACCCTGTGGAGCCGTTGTGCCTGTGCAAGTTTATGAAACTTTGAGGGTGACTAAAGGCTGGAGCCCAAGGCAGAACAATACGGGCTGGCCCCCTCACCCTCTGCCCTGGGAAGATCAAGAAAGCCTAATGTGGATGCCCAGCTCTGGGGAGCACCTACTTGCCTGCAGCACATCCTCGTTTTATTTATTTTTATTTTTTAAAAGATTTATTTATTTATGCATACAAGATATATTTATTTATGGGGTAGGTCAGAGGTGGGGGGGTGGTGAGAAGATTCACTAGACACAGAGTGGGGAGCAGAACAGGCAGATCGACTGAAGTACACTGCTGAGGGGAGCAGCGGGTGAGACGGGAGAGGTCTGCGGCACCATGTGGGTCAACTCCCTGGCCAGGGATCGAACTCAGCTGCTGTGGCTGCTGATAGCTTCATAATGCTGAGACTTAACCCCCTGCGCCACCAAGAAGGCCCTCTATCTCGTTTTAAATGAAGCCTCTGTGACTTCAATATATGTTAAGAGACATGTTTGTTGTGAGAATTAAGATGTGGGTAGCTTGCTGGCTGGTTAGCTTTCTGACGTGAACTGGAATTAGATGAGGCCCGCAACGCCCAGAAAAACCTGGTTGAGAACTCAAACTTGGGCATTAAACAGAGCAGTTTCAGATCCCGCTTCCACTGGCCCTGGACAAGGTCCAGCAGAAAGCCTCTTCTTCCTCAGATATAAAGAAAATGGAGATAACAGCGCCTACCTCACGGGGACTGCTGGGGGCAAAGACACAGCACTTAGCCACGTAAGCCATCATCATTACCAGCATCCGCAGGGCACGAGCACTTCTTTTTTATCCATGCCAACAGCGCCTGTGAACTCACCAGCCATATCATCAAGGATCAAACAGACAGTATGTCTCCAATCTTCTCCAACCACCAGAACTAGACTGTCCTGTCTTAACTTCAGGCTCCAGTCAGGATGATAAACACAGGGGCAATGTAGAAAGAGGGAAAGGTGGACACGTGATAATACAAAAGGAGAAAGCATAACTTGGAATACTGTGTGTCCATCAAGTACAACCAATGCACCATCAACAGGCTCACAGGAGGCTACAGAGGCCGAGTACTAATGGCTGGTGTTCTATCATGAGTTATTTGTTTGCTTTTAGTGCAAAGCTGGTTAAAGGATCATTTTAGAATAAGGGAATGGAGGAGACTGGAGTTTACCAGTCTCTTTCTCTTTCCCTTCCCCATATTGATCATATTTTCTAAGACTTTAACAATTTTTAACAGTAATTGGTTAATTCTGTTCAGTATTTTTCCATCTCAATGCTGATGCAAATTTTAGCCCACAGTCCACGTTTACACTAACAGTACAAAACCACATCACTGCCACAACTCAGAAAGAAAGAAGCTATCAGTGGCTTCATCCGGCTAGTGAAGGGGACTCACATTCAAGGTCAACTTCATCCTAGAGGTAGTGAGCATGTGCTGTGGGGGTGAGACCTGATACTGGCTCTAGTAACAAAGTCTAGAGTTAAACCAATCCCGTGTCAGAGATTCCTATTACATCATTCACAGCCAGTCAGAACTTGGAATCAACATGAATCCAGAGTTGCAATTCCAAACAAAAATGAGGAAACTAGGCAACTTGATGGCTGCATAGCTTTTGTGTCTTTATCAGCATAAATGTATAGCTTCTATTAAGCCCTTTGGAATGCCGAAAATGGCCCTCTGGCTCCTGTAGGTTTCTTTTCAGATGCCAGGTTGGAACACCAGCCTAGGTCAGGTCCACCTAGCAGACTGCAGAGCAATCCTCAGCTCTATTCACTTTCTTAACGGTAGTTGCAAAGTGTACAAGCATTCTGGGATTGGGCAGACAAGTGTACCAGAAAATTCTAGGGAAGTTTCATTGTCACCCCTCATCTCAGGGTGGGGAGAGATTGGAAGACCCATAATTTTAAAAAATCCTCCAGTTATCACAGCTTTTGTGTCACACACACACACACAAAACACATGCCAATGCCTACCAGGGAATTGAAACTCACTGGTCTAAAACAACTTGAAATATCAGGACATGTTACACACACACACACACACACACACACACACACACACACACACACACGGAAAAGAGGTGATCTCACCAGGAAACCCGCTGGAGATCACAGCACTAGCTGTTCCTGGGCACCAGTAACTAGTTAATACAGTCTTAGAAGGCACCACTTTAGAGGCGATCGCTTTGTAAAAAGCTACCACTCTGTAACTGCATGAAAATAAGGCCTGTCTCCATCAAGGTTGATCAACCAACCACGTCAGATATTTTAAATGAGGAATCAGAGGTGGGCCCTGCTTCCAGGGGCACCATGTGGGTCACCATGTGGGTCACGAGAGCACGTTCTGCTCCTGATAACCTGATACACTGCCTGCACTGTTTGCGCCTGTAGTTGTGGCCTCACCTGCTGGGCCTGTTCGTGGTCCCCTAACCTGGAAGCTGGGTACAGAGTTGGCCCTAGCCCAGGCCCCAACAGCTGCCCATTCTTGAAGGTCTTTTTCACTGCTGTTTCACGGTCCAAAGCAGGACGGAAAGCAGAATGAAAAGCAAGAGGAATAAAAAAAAGAAATGTGGATACACAAAGGAGCAAGAGAAAACTGTTTCCCAGAAAATCAGGGGAAAGCAGTCTTTCATAACCAGAAATATGAGTACACAGCGGGGAACGAAACTGTCTAACCTAATTCTGCGGCTACTATGAACCTGATGGGTGTGCTGGGCTCCATCTGAAGTTCCAAAGAAATGAACACTGTAAAGTTGCGATCTTGATGTTTTTCTGTTCAGAGGTCCAGTCGCTGCCTAACAGCAGTGTCCTGTGCTCTCCAGGTGGGTAAGGCTGAGATTTTGCTGGGGTTTCTCTCTCAGTTTCTGTGGCTCTTCAGGGAGTATTTCCTGCCAAAGCACACCACCAAAATGGGAAGACTTTCTGGCCATCCATGTGCAATTAGGGTGTCATTAAAGATCACTCTGCTAACTCAACACCCAAAGGCACACTCCATGGGCCAGCTGGGACTAAGCTGAAAGAGCACCAGCTATGAAGCAGCTTCACTTGGGTTTGGATTTTCTGCTCTGTCAAATAGTAACAGGGTGGTCCCCAGGACAAAGGGTGTGTCCCAGGTTCCCTGTCCCACCCAAGGTAGGGTGGAACTGAGCAGAATATAAATAGCTTGAGAAGAGAGACAGGACGATCACACACAGAGGACACTCAGAGAGGAGACAGAACACACACACACAGAAGACAGGAGGAGACAGAAGAAGGATGGAAAGCCAGAAGAGGCCCAAGGAGCAGAGAGACTTGTAAAGAAGCTGCACTGGCCTGGACTGATTGAAATAGATACGGGTGAGAGACGCGTGGGGAAGTTAACAATGGCTGTGTTGATTTTGGTTTTGATTATGTTCTGTTCTGCTCAGAATTGTCTGTTTCTGACCCTTTTGGATGGGTCCCTGCCGAAAGGTATTTTGGTTCCTCCCAGAATTGTCTGGCTGTTTCTGACCCTTGTGTGTGGGTCCCTGCCAAAAGCTGTTCTAGACTTGTGGCAGGCTTTCGAGACTTGCTTTGGGCCAATCCCGTTTGGGTGGACTTGTACCCAGGAGGAACTGGTTAACATTGGGTGCTTGACTTAGAAAACATATTCTTTTTCTTCTCTGTCTTTTCTAATTGTATTAAAGTTTCTGTTTCCACAAAAGTCCTATATGTTTTGTATTGATGCAGCGGATGGCAGAACCCATTCAGAACAGGGCAGGTCTGGGGTTTCAGGGGGTGCCTCTCTCTCCCTGCCCTGTAACAAACTGAGGGTTAGCATGGTGAAACCCCACCCCTCATGGATTGTTGGGAGAAAGGAAAAATGGGACAGTATTTCACACACACAAGTTTTGGTCACTGACAGCACAGACATGTTAGAATTAGCCCCACTGTTGTCTCCCCGTGGTTATGCTGCAGTAAAGTACTATACCCAGGGAATACTATTACTTGGTCTCAAAAGACCTTATCTGTTTGGCAGTTTTATTGAAATAAAGATGTATAATGACAATTCTTTTCTTGAGAAATTATGATTTTTTTTTTCCTCCAAAAGCGTTGACAGCCATTTAAATTTGCATGGCTTAAAAGAGTGTTCTGTACTGAGAAGCAAGAGACTTGGTCAACTGCAGCAGCAAGAACTGTTTCTTGACGGAAAGAAGGGTCTGTGGTCAAGGGCCACAGAGAAGCAAGTGAGACACAGTCCTGATCTGTGAGGATTGGTCTGAAGACTCTGACCAGTCACAGCAGCCTGTTAGAGGGGTCAGGACTCTAAGTGCTTTGCCAACACTATCTCGTGGCGGCCTAATGACTCTGCAAGGTCGGGACCATCTCACCTCCACATTTTACAGATGAGGAAAAGAGACAAAGCGGCGCAGGCAACTTACCAGGGTAAGAGAGCTGCCGTTAACTGGCAGAGCTGGGACGCTGGGACTCTGGGAGCTGGGACTCCCAGGCCAGCGCTACGCGGCCTTGTTCAGATAATTCCTGGCCAAACCACCCCAGCCATACCCACCAGTGAAAGAAGAACTCCCCACCAGTTTGCTGGGGGGGCGGAGGAGGGGTGGGAGTGGGCATGGATTCCAGGGGAGGGGAGAGGCTTAGGTCTGAAGAAAACTCAGGGAGGCACTGGAAAGTGTTATATTGAAAAAGTTGCAGTCATTCACAAAACAGATTAAAAACTCACCTCTCTACTGTGGTAGTCCCCTCAAAATCGGCTGGGGGAAACCAGCAAGTTGTTAAGGAAAGGAAGGGGAAAACTTTCTTACCGCAAAGCACAGCACACAGGCAAGAGGAGCACAGCAGGCCTCCACCCGCGCCCCCGCACAACTATCCTTCCCCGCCACCTCTCCAACCCACTGCCAACAGATGAAAAGGTTCCACTGCGTGTACCAAAATCATCAAAAACCCAAATATTACACGTCCCTTTTTGTGTACTTTGGGACTCTACTTCCATCTTTAGGGAAGCTGTTACAATTACCTGGGACTTCACTGAGACGCTAAGAGAGGCTTCATCAGAAGCAAAAGTTGAGCTCATATGATAGGTTACCTGGACTTGATGGGCTGGAGGAAGGTGTTGTTTTCTTTTTTTAAGATTGATTGATTGATTGATTGACTGACTGATTTATACACGGAAGAACTGGAGTATAGGCCAGAGGTTCGGAGGGTGAGATGACTCACCAGAGAGAGTGGGGAGCAGAACAAGCGGATCAACCGAAATACACTGCTGAGGGGAGCAGTGGGTGAGACAGGAGAGGTCTGCTGTGCCATGTGGGTCAGCTCCCTGGCCGGGGATTGAACTCAGGCCATAGTGGTGACAGTGCTAAGATTTAACCCATAGACCACCACAGGGGGCCCTGAAGGTGTTCTTAAGGACAAGCTTTGGCCTTACAAAAGGAGAATGGTCATCAAGTCTGGGAATAAGAAGAGGATTGGGTTTAGGAGGAACATAAAAGGTTCCATTTGGGACACATCTAGGAGTCTGACCCTTTGTGACTTCCAAGAGAGGACAGCAAAAAGGCAGAAGGTTCTGGTTCAGTAACTGATAGTAACATACCTCCACCCAGACAGAAGACAAATGGTTCCTTACAGATAGCCTAATCCAGGAGGGAGAGAACTCGTTGGATGCAAGTATTTTCTTAAAGTCATGAACTTCTAACAATACTGTGTAAGCAACATATAATATAAAACCATTTTAAAAATGTCTGCCTAAATTCAACTCTTTGGAATATAATCTTGCAAGAGAAATTTAATGCCATCTACTATTCTACATAAAAAGTTCTTCAAATTTTGGTACCTAGGGCAGCAAATAAGTAAGGGGGTGGGGAGGAAACTGTCTTCCAAAATGAGCAGTGAGGGGTCTTCATATCACCCAAACGCTCACTTGTGTGCACCAATTCACTCAGTTTTCAGAGTAAGAAAAGAGGATTAACTTTTATGAAGATTTATGTCCCAGAAACTCGAGACATTCCTCTTGTAATCCTGATGGCCCTACGAAGGAGGAATGGTCTTTCCACTTCCCAAAGGAGGAAAATGAGAATGAAGAAGTTGAGAAACGTGCCTAAAGCATCGCAACTAGTAAACGGACAGAAAAAAAAATTCAACAGGTCTAGGCAACACCCTTTACGAAAGCCTAAGACCAGGAAAGGGAAGAAGGAGCTATTTCTTGGTGCCAACTCTCTGCAGTGGAGGTCGAACTTGGGAGTGTTTATTATGAAAAGATTTTTCTGTTATCACTTGCGATCCAGCAATTACATTCTCAGTCTCAAGATAACCTTAATTTTAAAGACTTGTCTTTATCCATTCAATCCCTTCTGCTTTAGCTTCTTAAAGGTTTTTACTTAGCCAGACATAAAAATCCCAAAAAGCTTTCTAAGCTTTAATTATAACTGCTTATACAACGTGAATCAAGTTCTAAACTCAATCTGGGAAAAAACAAATGTTTTCCATCACATGCCTACTGCACGTTTCCAGCCAAAGTCCATTCCAACTACAGTGAATAAGGCACCTCTAACTTACAAAACAATTTTTCAAAAGCCTCTTATTCTTAAGCCAAACTCAGAACTTATTTTCCTAAGAATACAATGCTATGAGGTAAACTCCTTGCCAGGCCACAAAAGTTTGACGACTCAAGACTACTGTCAGTCAAAGACTCTATGCATGCTAAAAGGAAACAGAACAGTCCTCACAGATGCCACATAAATGGCCAGTAGAAAAGAGGCAAGATGCAGATGAACTCATGCCAAATGAGGGGGAAACCCAAACTACTAAGGATGGTGATTACACAATGTTTACAAATGTAAAAGAACTCTGATGTGTTAGAGCTACATAGTTTAACTTTCCTTTAGGTTATTTATATAAATGTAATTATGTGTACATACAGATATGTATGTGTATAAACCTCTCTATCAACAAATGTTTTAAATAAGTGTGTTAACCCTCCAGCTACCTGAGATAGCAACCCAGCCCACGACACCCCGCCCTGGCCAGGCTCTGGGAGGCCGCTAGCTCAGCTACCAGGGAAGGTGGCTGAGGCAACACTAAAGACTAGGGAGGTGCCTGACTTAGAAAATGATGAAGGGAGCAAGGCACAGGCAGCCTCAGAGAGACTGGGTGCAAACGCCAGCTCTGCCTGCTGCTAGCTGTGTGACCTCAGGGAAGGTACAGACTCTTCCACAGTTTGTTTTTCATTCACAGAATGAAGGGAGAGGGCGTCTGTTTCACAGCAACTGTGGTCACCCCCTTCCCTCCTTGGGAGCAAGGAGTGACAACAGGCTGCCTGAGGATTAAAGACAGGTGTGGCAACGGGTCTGCCACACGCAGCCCTACACTGTACCTGGACGAGGGGGTAGCAGGAATAATCGCAGGGCTGATTATATTATTTTGTAATTTTGTGATTCAGTGCTTAAAAATGACATTCAGGGGAAAGCAACAACAACAACAACAAACCTTTGGCCAACAGCTGCTACCCTCCACTATATATATCCAGCCTCTGTGGGAGGGACGCAGGGCCCAGCTCAGGTCAGCCGGCCTCAGGATACGGTGCCCATTCCAGGGAAGGCATTCAGGTGGTCACCGGAACTGGCAAAGGGTTGGTTTGTTTATCTGGAAGAGTGTGGGCATGCACGACTGAAGCCAGGTTTAGCCGCCAAGTGCAAAGCTAACTGGAGAGAAGGGAGACAGTCTGCTCCCAGCCATGGTCAAGTGGACAACAGCAACTTCATCTCTCATTCTCTTCTTGCTACAGGCAAACCGACAAGGCCAGATCACTCTCAAAAGGTCCCCAACACCAAAGTCCTGACTCCTCAAAAAGTCCTTCAAATTAATCAGTCAGAATCTCTGCAACGAAGCCTCACTGACTCCAGGCCCCAGAGATGACTGTTACTTCCAAGATGTGTTCTAGTAAAAATAATGGCAGATTTCAGCTCTGATGTTACCTCCTTGGAAAGACCTTTATGACCACCTTATCCTAACAGAAAGGCCTCCCCATGCCCTCATTCTATTTTTCAAAATATTGCTTCCCAGAGTGGTGTTTGCCTACCAGCTGGCTGCCCATCACCTCAGAATACAGCTCTACGCTGGCAGACACTTGGTTATTCACTGCTGTGCCCCAATGCTGCCACAGACTAGGTACTTAAAATAGTCAGGAATGAACAAATAAATACTATACTTAACACCTAAGTAGCTTGTTTGTATCCTTTTCAGAAACACAGCACATAGTACAGAAGATAAATGTATCATTTACAGTGAGTGTACTTTTAGACACTGGGCATCTGGTTTTAGCTCCAGAATGTACAGTATTGTAACACTGTGGCTATGAGGAAAGTGAGATCCCACTTAAAACCCAGATCATTCCTACTCAAAAGTATCCTTTCCAGGAACACAGCCGGCCTAGCTGAGGACTGTGGGCTTGGCTTTGCACAGACCAGTTTGAATACTGGTGTGTCTGCTGGGAACTGCCTCTCTCTTAGGAAACTGATACTGCAGTTTAGCTGCACTCTCAAAGAAAACCATCCTTCAGGAGAAGAGGGAATGCGCCTGGGTGCCAGTAGCTGCTCCATGGCGGGAATAAAAGTTCCCGATCAGGTCACCATCTATCAGGGTTCGGCGTGGAAATCAAAGCACTGTTGCCATGGGGAGGGCTCCAGGGCCTGTCTCTGCATCAGAACCACTGGCTCTGGCTTCTCCCAGCACAAAGCCCACTGCGCAGCAGAGAATCTGAAACCAGGACATAAATCCTATCTATGTAGTTTTCACAAGGTACTGTCTCAAAAACATTCTCAAAGTGGGAGAATTCTGAAACCATGTCATGCATAATAAAGCACACAGGGCCTCTTTTACAACTAACATAAAAAGCAATTTATCAAATAAGACCATTTCAGGCTCGAAAAACCCTAGGTCAAAGGCGGTATCAGTTTTTTTCCTCTAAGGAGGAAATAGTACATGAATAAGCAGGGAAGTAAATGCTGAGTTGGTACTGCTTTTTCAAATACTTGCAACAAACTGCCCTTAGACAAAAAAAACCTCCAAAAGCCCCTGCCAGGCAATACCGGCCCCAGCTCCTGAGCGGAGTGGGCAGTTGCACCTTCCAGAAGCACTACTCTCAGATGGTACAACTCTCAAAACAGGGCCAGGCAGCATGTTCCAGTCCCACTAAACCTACTGGGAAACCACCTACAAGCCACACTCCCCAGGACACCCAGACCCGGCTAAAATCACATCTGTGATGGCAGCAAAGAGCCAACATTCCCTTCCATCATCATTTTAAACCAAAGCCTCTTTAACACCTACATGCATACAAAACGGAGTCTGGGCGTACATGTTTGGTTTTCTGGGAAGAAAGTTCATAGTATTCAGACTCAAAGGGGTGTGATGTCCCCTAAGAAGTTAAAACACCACTCTTTCTTTGAAAGAGTAGGAGAACTTGATGCTTTGGATTATTTGGGGACATCAAAGTTTCAGGGAGCCACCTCTGGTAAGCAAGGTTTCTATCAAATTGAGAACTATTTGGGATCGGACACTTTTTCCCCAGGAAAAATACTAGGAAGCCAAAGTACTAGCCACCACACTTCTTCTTGGGGTGCTAGCGAGGTCTGAGTTGAGGACTCTGATTGTTGATCCGATTGCTGGCTTTGCACCTGTGGGCGTCACTTTGCCACTTCATCATAAGTTGTTATTTCTTTCTCAGAAACACATTAGTTTACCTAGTTTCCCAAGAAAGATAAAAATTAATGTTGAATCTTCGATGCTTCAGTATGTCACTCAAAATGCAGGGCACATCTCCACGGAAACTTTCCTCCCAGGCATGTTTTTTCTTCAACTGAGTGTGTCTACATCAAAACATAACCCTTGAGTCACTCACTGTTCCCGATGTTCTCCGGCTCCCTCAACCAACGGTCTCCTAGATATTTCAACATCCCTTAAGTATGAATGCATATAGATTCCCTTGCCCATTTAAACACATTTTTGTTTTGACAAACTCTCACTCTCTTTGAGCTTTTTCTAACCTGACAATTTTAGAGTCATAAGAATGTAAATATCCACATTTGATGAACTCCACCAAGCCAGCTGCAGGAGCCCCGAGATCCCCCACCCTCTGTCCATAAGCCACAGAGGAAAGTCACCTTGTTAAACTCTGAAAATCGCACTTGGATTCAAAGTCTACCCATTGCCAATATTCTTTCAAAACGACAGCAATTTTTGGTCTTTTTCCCAAAATGTAGCCAAAGGTACAATAAAAAGAAAGGCTGAAAATGACTGTTTTCTTCTTGCTGTCCTGGACTACAGTCTTTTTCTCCCATTTCTTCTAAACCAAAAAGCACCATTCTATTTGGAAAATAGTCAGCTTTAGAAAAAGGTACCTTTACACTATTATTTCCAGAACAGCCAGATGTACAGAAGGAGAAATTACAATCTGCTGAGAAAATTGCAAAATAATTTCTAACTCTATCTGCTGTAATTTGACAATTCTAAGAGTCTAGAAAATGTACCACTGCGAGCTATCTGAAAGCTATTATCCTAATTGAAATCTGTATAAATGGATATAGTTCCTCTTTGAGTCACATAAAAGCATATATAGACCAGAGGTCCTTCATGCTAAATCAAAGGATGGTATGCCAAAGCAGTAAAGATTTTAGTCCCAAAATACAGTAATCATTGATCAAGACATACGTAATCGCTGATCCAGAGACCTTCAAATGCTGACATACACAGAAAATCAAGTATTGAACAATGTTCCTCTTTAAAAAAAAAAAATCCCAAAGTCAGGAAAAGCTGACCTGTTCTATCATCTAGCTGACTTTCACGCCCAAGTTCTTGTTGTCTACAAGTTTTCTGTGTACTTTTCAATACACTGAAACTTTCACTTCCCTGTGTTCATAGAAAAGTGGAGTAGATAGCTCCAAACAACTGACCTAAGAATGTACTGCATTTTTTTTTTTGTAGCTTCCCATTAAAATCGCTCAGTGTCAAAGACGGTAAATCAATTAGAGTAGAGTGGGAAGGGAATCCACAGGCCCAATGGGGAGCAGAGCCAAGCCAGCTGAAGTTTAAAGACTATGGCAAGAAGTAACTGACCCTCAGATCACTCTGAGCCAACGCTGGTAACTTGCCCGTATTTAAAATCCACAGTGCTGACTCTTCATTAATGTTAGATGAATTTCACGGTAGGTTTTTTTGTAATTACCAGCCACTTGCGTTGCTGGCTCGGAGATGGCTCTATCAACGCAGAGATCCAGTTTCCTGAGCAGAGCCTAGGATCACATGCCCGCCCCCACAGCAAGGTGCGGAGCCCTGAGCTCCAGACCACAGGGGGAGGAGTTCAGAGAAGGAAAGAAACTTCAACTACCAAAAGCAGACTGTCACCTTTGACATAATTTAAATTTCTGCTAACAGGGTTCTGCTACCATAATACATGTTACCAGTGTTACTTTAAAATGTGGCCTGCTCCTGAAAGAATGGTTTTTCTGAAAGCAAGAACATCTGTCTTTACTGCCTCTGGCCAAAGTGAACTATAAAGCAGAATCTCACTTCCCTGGACAGCACAGGACACATGAGTCCATGGGGTAAGAAGGGAGCAGGCACCTGGTGTGTGGTGCTGCCCTGCCACAGGGTTCAGGAACACCTGGGCTGAGGCCCCAAGACCCGGGGCCTGCAGGGAGGAACAGAAGCCACCACTCAGAGTCACTGGATGGTAACTGGCAGGGTCAGCCTCCAGTTCTGTTTTACCTCAGCACCCCTTTTCTGGCTAAGACAAGAATGACCAGATCTAATAGTAAAGCCAATGACAAGGCACAGGTCAGTCTAGGATGCATGAAGGAAAAAAGGAGAAAGGACAGGCGGGACAAATGCTATAAACTCAGGGAGAGGCCCTGGAGAACTGGGGGGTGGGGGAGGGGTAACATAATTCGAAAGAAACTGACTAAGGAAACTGAGTACTGCACAGGGTACCTAGCTTGGAGGATACATTTATCCAATACTCTCCCTACAAAGGAAGTCCTAGGAATTTGAGGAGGGGTAAGGGGCTAGCAGTAAAGAAAGAGAATCTCAGGCACCCCAAAAATAAACTACTGATAGTATGTCAAGGAAGGGAGAGCCAGGCCTGCATCATGGACTCCCACCAGCTAGGAACCTGCAGTCTGGGCACCAGGTTCTTCCCTGCCGTGACTCGGTCCCTTCGTTCTCAAAAGCGAACTTTCAAGCCTTTTAGATGAGACGCAGACAGACTTTAGTGTTGGAGTTCTTCCCGAGCCTTTCTCCTTGGAGGGTTTCTCGAAAGCCTGATGAACACAGACAGTACACAAACACTACTATAAGGGCAGTGCCCAAAGTGGGGAGCAGGTCACAGTCAGTGGGGTTCTTACCCTGTGTACAACTGCAAGGCGATGCAGGCTCAAAAACAACAGGGTTTATTTAACAGGAGATTGGGGAAAAGGAGTTTCTAAGACCACAAGTGGCCTGCTCTCTCACCCAGTTAATGTCCACAGAGCCCAGAAGCCCCACATAAAGCCTGCTGGCAAAGAAGAGCTGACACTGCAGCAGCTCACAGCCAGTCTGAAAGCCCGAGGCTGGGTTGGACGCCGGACTCAACAGCAGCACTCGACAGCACCAGGAGAACAGCTCTTTGTGAACTATTGACATACACCAAGAGCAAACAGCCTTTTGAGACGCTGGGTCAAGGCCACTGGTAGTCCTTGCAGACAGGCAATGACAGAGGCAAGGCTGGAGGCAGGTGCCGTGTCCAAGTCTCTGCAAAGGCCTATGGAGGCTTGGAGGTCTAAAAACCTCTTCAGAGGCCATCTATTAATCCTGCTTCAAAGGTGGTCCAATGACCCTTTCCCTCTTTCAGAGGCTGCAGCTGGCTCTTGCTCTGCCTTATATCCTCTTTAGGTTCCCATACCCTGCAAGCCTGATCGCACTGTTATTGATCCTAGGTGGTCTAACTGAACCATTTAGCACCAACCAGCTCACTTTCCATTTTCAATCTGAGTAATTAAATGAAAGTTGAGTGACAGATGGAGAGCTTGAGCCTGACTCGTTCCACTTTGCTCGAACCTGATTGGACCATTTAGGACCTTGGAGCCAGATATAAAAGTGGAAAAGCCCAACCCTGCCCAAAATGACCTGCACTGAAGTCAGGGCAGGTTCGTGGGCCAGAGGGCCCCAGTTTCTTTCTCTTTCTCTCTCTGTCTCTCTCTGTCTCTCTCTGTCTCTCTCTCTGTCTCTCTCTCTCTCTCTCACACACACACACACACACACACACACACACACACACACACACACACTTTCCTCTCTCTTTCACATACACAAACACAATACTACACATTAATTTTCAAGAGGAAAACACAGACTTTACACTTCTTTCCCCCAACTCTCCAAAGTTAAAACCCCCTGATTCAAATAATTCATTTTACTGTTTTGAATAAAAGGTGTGGAGTTCTGATATGCACCCCCTGGGTGATGGTTGCATGGTATTTGGGGAGCTGGGGTTGGACCGAAGAGAGGGTAGGATAAAGTCCTGCTTCAGGAAGAGGACAGTCTTCTAGTGCCCCCAAAGCTCCACTGGTAATTTTACTCCTGGAATCAAAATTTTAATGGGAAAAAAAGTCAGTTACTTTCTAGATACTCTACAAATAACCAAATAATTTTAAAAAAATTAAAATTCCAAACATACTTATGGCCTTAAGTTAAAAAAGAGAAATTGGCACACTGGCTTAATTAATAAGTTATTAATTTGGAAGAAAAGACACTAATTAACCATTTTATAATTAAGACTTTATCATGTTTAGTGCTATTCAAGAGGTTAAAATAGTGCCTTAAGCTTCTTGAACAGCCCTCCTTAAAAGAAGTAGCAAAGGGGTAATGGCTTCATTTAAAAGATTCACAAAAGACGGACCTTCGCTTCAAGAGTCTGGACCTGCCCAGGGCAGTCCCCAAGCTCACCCACTGTCTTCCCAGCAGCGTCATCTGCAGAAGGCTCAAGGGATCACAGGCGACCCAGCCCACGTTACCTCACTGTGCTGTACGCCCTTTCTCAAGCTGCTAAGAATTTCTCTCCAAGTCATTGCAGTGCTGGAGGAGGGACTGCAAAGCCAGTTTCCAGCCCCTACCTGGTGGGCACGGTTGCTCCTCCCCTGAGCAACAGCATTTCACCTGTGAGAGCCAGCAGAGTCCACCCCACATGACAGGCCACGACAAAAACCCATAAACCCACAGGCCCAAACCAAGTACCTGCCTTACTGTTACAAAACAGGAAACAAAAAACATCTCATTCTCGGGCCTCCCTGGTGGCGCAGCGGTTGAGCACTGAGCTGTGGAGCTGTCCACAGCGCGATGCGAGTTTGACGCCCAGGCGGGGAGAATCCCACATGGCGCAGACCTCTCCTGCCTTGCCCGCTGCTCCCCTCAGCAGTGTATTTCTGATCTGCCTGTTCTGCTCCCCACTCTGTCTCTGGTGAACCCTCTCGCCGCCCCACGCCTCTGGCCTGTACCCCGGCTTGTATGTATAAATAAATAAATCTTTAAAAAAATTATTAAAAAATATCTCATTCTCACTTTAAATATCAATTTGCACATCTGTATAAACAAACTCCTAAAATAGAAAAATATGGTACCCCAAATCCTACCTTTTGTCCTTAGTTTTCTATAAAGCACCAACACTAACCAATCAACAGAGACACCCCCCCATCTCTGGGCTTACTCAGCATAGCAGGGCTTGAGGGGTTAGGGTACCCCATTACCTTGTAGAAGAGAGCCAGGGAGGAACAGGAGAGTATTCCTGGGAGAGGAAATTGAAGTTAATATGTCAATTCTGGTACAGAACACAAAATGGCTAGGATTCTTATAAGGCCACAGTAGATCACAGAGTAGGTTTTGGAAATAGTTAAAACCTACAATTTCTGGAAGACTTCTTCTAAGTAGTGGGTCAAAAATGTATGTGTGTATCTGTGTGTGTGTGTGTGTGTGTGTGTGTGTGTGTATTAACCATGCTTTAAAAAAATATTTTTTTTTAGATTAACACTCTGATAGTGTTGATCTCTGGGAGGGCCTCCTAATCATCTGCTCCAGAAAATTCTAGGTCCTGTACTTCCCACATTTACTGCCAAAACGACTCTATCTCCTAATTCAGAAATTCAAGATACGCTTTTTCTTTCCATAGTATCTCTGCACCACACATCAGACCTCATAAATAAAACTCTTTGCAGGCTACACGCTCTGCAGACGCCTCTCCTGATCACCACTAGCCTGCGGACGAGAGCGAGGCTGACCAAATGAGTCTGGTCTCTGGCTCGGGGCGTGATCAATAGTCATTTCTGCGGGGAGTTTTAGCTTAAAAAAAAAAAAATTAATGTTCCTGCTGTACTATTAACCTACCCCTTCAGGATCGAATACCACTCTTCATATCCCCACAGACATTAGCCTGCCCTGGGAAATTAAAACAAAAGCAGCTCCTTTCCCATGGGTTTTCTTCTGCTCTGACTTATTTTCCACTTCGATCTTGCCTCTGAACTCAGCCTGGGCAAGCAGCTCAACTTCCCCTGAGGACAGCTCCCTTCAGACTTCCCAGCACAGGTACTGCTCTGGGGTGTCTGATGCGGCGGATGGGAAACAAAGGAGGAGCCACATCAAATTAGTCATCACTGTGGACGAACATTTGCGAGATCCTTCTAACAGGCAGAGAAATTGAAGACGCCGTGACAGCTCCTGATCCAGTTCAGTGGGGAGCAGTTCCATCATTTGGCCCAAACAACAAGAGAGGAGGCACGCAGCCCTGTGAAGCCAGCCCCCCAAGCCCCAGCTCTGGGCTTATTTCCAGGCCGCAGTCTTGGGGTCCTCACCCTCTGGATGGCTTTACCCTATCCACACCATCAACTGACTATATGTCATCATTAGGTCCAAGCGGTGCCACCCTGAACACACACACACACACACACACACACACACACACACACACACTCTCAACACCCTCTTCTTGACCTCAGATGTAAAATTATCAGCAAGGTAGGGTTACCACATGGTATATTCACCTGCTCCAAACATCTGCCTGGGTCTAGCACATCTGCCTGGGGGCTATTTTAAAATCTTGCCTTTGGATAAATATCCTGTTCCCTCAGGCTGGCTGGCAGAGCCCTTACGATGACATAATCTGCCCCTTCTCTCTCCGACGACACAATCTGCCCCTTTTCTTTCCGACACAACTGAAGCGCTTCCCAGCAGCCTCCCTGATCAGTGCAGAGTGAGTCTCTCACAGACTGCTTTTGGGGCCCAGTGTGCTCATACTACTTTGCTCCATTCTTTTTTTTTTTAAGATTTATTTATCTATACATACAAGCTGGGGTACAGACCAGAGGCGTGGGGCGGCGAGAGGGTTCACCAGAGACAGAGTGGGG
>PVIJ01002685.1:0-25317 GCA_004024925.1 Scalopus aquaticus
AAAAACAAATATCTTAATATGACTGAACTATTGCTATTAATAACCGATTCCTATTTTAATATCCACATTAAAAATTGGAGTCTTGAAGAGTTTAAGGAGTTAGATCAAGTTCATACAACAATTAGCTCTCATTTGCATGCCAGTCCCAACACTCTTGTGCTGATGCTGGTATATATGATAGACAATTAACTCCAATAATTCAGTTAAATAGTTACTATGATTTCTTTAGCATAAATAGCCTGAATGAGGCTACCTGCACAAATTACAATCTTCTAACTGCTTGTTATCTTTAAGAATCAGCATCAAAAACCAAATCCAATTCTTAACTTTTCACTACTCTGACATTCTCTGAGGCATGTTCTCTACCTAGCATGGTGCTATTCAATGCACTTTGCTGGAATACCCCCTTTTGAGTTAGTTCTATATTATCATTGTGTTTCCAGTACAAAGTCCATCCTACATCACAGCTAAATTGTGAGAGTATTTTTATCTGAAACAGAAGTATTTTCATTTTCTTAATTCTTTTAGTAGTGATGGATACTTAATCCATAATGGTTCTTGTGTCCACATGCATTTGTCACTCTGTCTTGGTTTTCATAGACTTTCCTAATCGGTCACGTGGGAAGTATGTCTGAGCTTTAAATGAACTAGAGAGAGAGAGAGAGAGAAGTCTAGAATATTATACACAATATTTCAAACAGAAATTATCACTGAGTAATGGGTTTTTAAGTTACTTTTCACCTTTTTCTTATTGTGTTTTTAAAATATTTCCTAAAGATCCACCTTGTTTGTCCTTGATTGTTGTTCCTGGCCTTTTAAAATTCTGCCTCCTCCTACCATCCCCCACCATGAACTCCACCACTCTTAAATATTGATAAGGAGAAGAAATATGGAAGGAATATTTTATAGTGTTTAAAATTTATTTCTAGGGCATATTAGATTAAAATATTAAGTACATACTTTGTTAATAAAATTATTAATTAATTAAACATTAAATTTTTATTTTAGTTGGATAGAGTCAGTAAGGCATACAAACATAAATAATTACATACATGGGTTTTTATTAGGACTGTACTAAGGTATACACAAAAATCATCATGTCATCTGTAAGAGTTTAATCAATAATAAATGATCAGATCTTTAAGACCGATCATTTCTATTCCTGAAAAGCATGCTAGTGATAACCGGAATAGAATAAAGACATTTATACAGATATGTTAAAATTAGAAAGTGCCATATTACAAAACATATTTGTCAATTAAATTATATATATATATATATATATATGTATTGTTTAATTACATGTGCTAATATATATACCTCTATGTGTTTATGCACACATGTAAGGAAATATCATTGATCATAATAATTTAAATCTGTATTTCTTTACAAAAGGATAGTCCATGAAATGTTGTTAAAAGAAAATAAGAAGCTGGATTAAATTTGACTTTAAACTGTGTCTGTGGGCCTCCCTGGTGGCGCAACAGGTTAAGTCTCAGCCTATGAAGCTATCTGCAGCCACTGCAGCACAAGTTTGTTCACGGCCAGGGAGCTTCCCACATGACGCAGCAGACCTCTCCTGCCTTGCCCGCTGTTCCCCTCAGCAATGTACTTCAGTAGATCCACCTGTTCTGCTCCCCACTCTGTCTCTGGTGAATCCTCTCATCACCCCACACCTCTGGCCTACACCTCAGCACTTGTATGCATAAATAAATAAATCTTAAAAAAATGTTTCTGCATGTGACAATGAGAAAGATAGAAATACTCAAGGGAGAGAGGGAGGTGTTTAGACTGTTACGCACCATATTTCTAATAGAAAGTATCACTGAGTAGTAGGTTTTTCAGTTATTTTTCACCTTTCCCTTACTGTTTTCTAAAAATATTTTCCTAAAATGCACATATACTCATAGTTTAGTATATAGTGCATTTTTTTGCATTTTATTAAATATATTTTTCTCAAATCTATATACTTTGACAAGTGAATTATTTCAATCTAAGCCTAATTGAGACCCTGAAGCTTCAAGAGAAATTTTTAACACTTCTTTAACTACCTAGAGAATTAAAATTGGGATACAACACAGATTTAGTGTTGTCTTCCAAAATGACATTTTTATCAGAAAATTTATAAGACAAGTCAAAATTGTAATCATGGAACATCTCGTTCTTTTCTTATGTTAGTCTCCTCCTCCAATCCTTGAAGCCTTGAGCGCCTATCCCATTCTATACCTTAGGATGAAAAAACAAAAACAAAAACAAAAATCTCATTTACATTAGGATTTATATCCTTGCAGAGCCTCCATATAAATGTAACTAAATTTGTTCCTTTCTCCTATTAATCTGTCTGATGTTAATTTGATTGTTCAACAAACCTGAACAGAACAAAGAGAGGTAGAGGAAAATTTTCTCTCCTTCCCCAATACCAACAATAACTACATACAGATAATTCTACTTTTGTAATGTTTCACTTAACAAAAAAAGTCTTCTTAAACAAAATAAACACAACTTTGTTTACATTTTCAGATTAAGCTGTAGCTATTAAAACATCCATTTTAAGTATTTTTATTGTGATAACAGTGGTTCACAGAACTGTTTTTGAGTCAGAAATATAGTTTCAATTCTCTTCAGGTATATGTTGGCACAGCACACTCACCGCCAAGTCTCCCATAAGTCCTCTTCCATATTGAATTGGACCCATTCTCCCCTTTGCTCTCCTTCTTCCCCCTCTCATAGTCTCAACTCTGTTGTCAGATTTCTAGATTTATTTTGGTTTGGTTTTGTCTGAACTATGTTTTATTTCTCCATATCCCACATATGAGTGAATCCCTTGGTATTTCCTGACTTACTGCTTTCTCCTGACTTATTTCCCTTAGCATAATCCCTTCATGTTCTAACAAATGGCTATAATTCATATTTCATAGCTGAGTAGTATCCCATTGTGTGGGGGTCCACTCATATGCCTTTGGGCCCTTAGGTTGTTTCTATAATTTGTTTATTGAAAATAGTGCTGCAATGGACATAGGGGTGCATACATCCCTTGGAGTTAGTGTTTTTTGCATTCTTCTGGTAGAAACCTAGTAATGGAAGTTTAGGATCTTATCATTGTATGTGTTTAAACATCAGCTTTTAAAAAAGTAGAGGTGTGATTTTACAAGTCTGGACTAGTGTGTGTCCCTCACTCCATCCCATAGTTGATGTTTTCATGGAAGCAAATAATTTATTTTGTTTGAATTTTATATTAAACCAGAGTAACTAGGGTCTGCCTGGGTTCACCTATGTTTTATCTGTGATTTACTCATACACATTTTACTGACCTTGCAAAATAGTGAATTCTGTATTAAATGAGATGTTACTCTCTGAAATATGTGCATAACTATGGCAATATTTGAGACACATTGTGTATTTTCTTTTTTCTTAAATTGGACTACTATATCTTCAAATATAATATTCCACCATCTACATAAAGAAAACACATGTTGGGGGGGATTTTTTCTGTCTACTTTTTTTTTTTTATGCATACAAGCTGGGGTACAGACCAGAGGCATGTGACGGCGAGAGGGTTCACCAGAGACAGAGTGGGGAGCAGAACAGGCAGATCGACGGAAATACACTGCTGAGGGGAGCAGCAGGTGAGGCAGGAGAGGTCTGCTGTGCCATGTGGGAAGCTCCCTGGCTGGGGATCGAACGCGTGCTGCAGTGGCTCTGGATAGCTTCATAGTGCTGAGACTTAACCCGTTGCACTACCATGGAGGCCTCGTTCACCTTGTTGTTTTTAACCAACTTCAGGATATTTGTTTTCTCAGCACAACTACTATAAAACATTCTGAAATTGATTGTGTTTTTATATCCTTCCTTCACAGAGACTCAGATGAATATGTGGGTAAAATTTGATATGACTTGAATAAATCTTGGACAAGGAATATTACTTTAGAAATGTATACTTGCTTTAAATAACAGAATACCAAAATATCTATTTTTTCACCAGTTTACAAGTTTATTTTCAATGTTGCAGAGATCACAATTCTTAAGAAATATGTTGTGATTTTACTTGTAGTATATTTCTCTATAATACCAAAAAAATTCTATTTTTAGCTCCTATATACAGTGTGATATTTCTTATGCCCAGAAGATGTATGTGGATCACTTACTATAAGAATATGGAGAGAGAGAGAGAGAGAGAGAGACTGATGAAAGACGATTAAGTGATTATTCTGACTTGTCCATAATATTGTATTTGAATGTACACTGCAAAACGTCCCAGTACTGATGAGGTAAAGAGTAAAAACAACCACACAAAAGAAACTGAGAATCACCAGACAGGCCATACAATAAAGCAGCCAACAGTGATGATCAGTGGGGCATCCATTTGTCTTTTGGGCTGTAGCACCTGCTACTAATTGGTGCTAAGGACGACCAGTCACTGTGTGGTTTAGCGCACTCAGCTCTCCCCGGTGTGTGCTGTGAAAAGCAGGACAGCTAATTGCTGTTGCTTCAGTGCCAGTGAATCAACGTGCTGAGCAAATAGCGACAGATAGAGGGCAGACAGATTCCTGCTAGGAGCTTAGAGTTAGTTGCTTGTGATAACTAAGGCGTTTGGCATTTATCTCCGAACAGGGAGAGAGAAAATATGCCTTCTGGGTTAATATGCTGAGGGTTTTTTTTAGTTGTTGCTTTTTTAGCTCTAGCAACACTTTGTTGATGAAGTGAGACTGGATATAAATGCCTCACAGAAACACGAAGTGTAGTGTGTGAACGAATCGTCTGGACCTAGATTATGAACATTGGTTGTTTTGAAAGGAATGAACAGGAGACAGCCTTGACAAGAAAACTTGCTGCATAATCTTACATGGGCTAAAGATGAAACTTTAAACGGGCAAGTAAGTTCTTTTATTCCCCTTCTTTTTCTTAATCTTTCAACTTTAATGCAGCAGTGAAGTCAGAGAAAGTTAAGACTTTGTTTCAGTGCAGTGGATCTCTAGCATTATATCACTTTCTGTCATGTTTGGCCAAAGAATAATACAGTAATGATATATAAATGATTACCTGCTGGAAGAGCAAACACAACTCCTTGTTTTCCATTCTTCCTGAATATTGCATGTTACTATAATTTGGTTGTGATGTCATATTATATTTGGAAGGACACATGCTTTAGAATTTTGACTGTGCGGTTTGTCATTAAAAAAAAATACTCCACCACTTTTTTTTTCTTCTCTCCTTAACAACAACAGCAACAACAACAACAAATACACACACACACACACGTACATATTGACATGCTATGCATTTGGGTTTTTGTGTATGCTAGTGTGCGTGTGTGATGTTTAGTTTTGTGCATGGGAGTTGCTTGAGGCTTTAGTTAGTGGGTAAGTTCAAGTGGCTAACTTGCCTCACAATTAACAGTATTACATTTTGTATTTTGTTCTAATGTAGAATATTCTGTTGCTTTTCAGTATAGATGTTTTAGTGTATTTGAAATTATGCACTTTAATCCGAAAGTATTAACCATCTAGAATTCAAATCCAGGTGGAATTTATCCTTACAATACAAAACTATCAGCTTTCCCACTTTTTGTTGTGGTCTTTACTTTAAAAACATACTTTAGTAGCTCAAGGGAACATGGGCACTGAGTCACAAATTTCAGACACAGTTTGGTGGACTAGTATATATCCCTACTATGCCCAGATGGTCATGGATTTGATGAAGTTGTAGTGTGTATACAGAGAACCACTGTTAGCTAGGGACTAATGTGACAGCCTGGCTTAAGGTTAATTTCAAGTCCATACTTCTTTTCTTTCACATATAAAGATAATTGTTAAATCTAGTAACCAAACACTTAAGAGGTAGTTATTGTGTTGTTTAACAACAGAGAAACATCAGAGATGTCTTTTAAGCAGAGTGTTTCCTGCAGTTTTCACAAGTTTGAAGATTTTAATATATACTCATGTGAACTTATTTTTCACTGCATATTGGCTCTTCTATTAGTTTCTTTAATTTCTTAGCAGTAGCTAGTGTGGGTCAGGGTGTTTATTGGTAGATTTGAATCTTCAGTTTTCATCAACTCAGTTCCCTTAAACATGGACTCCTATGAAATAAAAGTGCAATTTAACGGGCACTCAGTTGCACTGAGTGGGAAACTCCTCACTGAGCTCTCAACTATTACAATGATAATAGTTTTGAATTTTCTTCAGAAAAGAGGTTTAAATTAAACCTTTCATTTTCTAAGTGATTTTTAAAATTATGATATATCCATTAATGATATATTAGATGAGCTTCGTGAGTATCCGAACTATAAAAGTAGTGAAAAGAAAACCACTAAGAATTATTATTAGATGAAGAAAAGAACTCAGTTCCAAGTCAAGTCTATTACAAAGTTTGTTTCTTAGTCTTTTCACATTTAAATTTTGCACATTATCTTTTTATCTTCCAATATTGATGGCAGACAGACAGATATAAACTGAAGCTATTTGAAAAAAAAAAAATCCTGGTATTGTGGTACACAGCTTACCTTTGAAGTTAAATGCAAATGGTACTTATTGTTTTTCTTGTCAAAGTAAGTCTATTTTTCTTTGATCACAAAATGTGTGTCAAGCAAATGTTTGTTGAGTAATTAATGATTCCTTTCTGTGATCACTTGATCATGTGGGCTTTTCCTTACTGAATAAGTAATGAAGCTTTACAATAATAATAAACAACTGTCTATATCTGAATGCTTTTCAGGATAGATGAACTTACTCCCCATTGTTGTAATTCAGACAATCGGAACTTTAATTTCAGAGAAGAGGGAGTTTTGTTTCTGCTACACATAAAGTAGTATAAAACTTCTCCCATAAGCCAACTGTTACCTCAACTTCTTTCTAGCACAGTAATTCCTTATATGCATTTACATTTTATTGTACTGGAGTGAAATATGTGTTTTTAACCTTTACCCAGTATCCCAACATTTGAACAAATTCAAATTGGAGGAATAATCTCAACAAGGAAACCACATTGTGTTTAAATGGAGGAGAAATTTTTATTGCTTAAAGTTTAATTTTGCTTGGGATTCCATTCTAGGTTTTGGTGGTTGTCATCTTTTTTTATTTTTCCATTTTTTAAAATGAGTTGTTTATATTATTGGGATTACTAGCATACTTGAAACATTTTGTCATTTTATATTTCTGTGTAAAATTAGGCTATGTAATTAAAATATCAAAAAATTGTTTTAACTTACAAGGTGTCTTTCAAGATTATTTTTGATACTCCCAACTAGAACATTGTTTTGATAGAGATGTGTTTTCTTCTGCAATTAGAATTTTATGTGTTGTCACTCCGCAATATGGAAGCATGTAGATTCAAACTAGTGATCAGATCTGGGGCTTCATATTTTAGTTTTATGCTCAAATACCACTAGGTTGCATGAAGAGATATTGGAAAGTACTGTGGGGATTCTTTCATTACTCATAATCAATCTCATGTGAGAAATAATTACTACTATGAGTAATTTATAGAAAGATTATATTTTCTCAGTTGTGTCTGTGTACAAATTCCAAAGTTTTAAAGCAGTAAGAAACTGAATTAGCATGCAATACTCACTTAAATTGAATATTGGAGTCATTTAGATTAGGATGGTTACAGAGCCAAAGAATATGCACAGAAATCCCAAATGTAACAATTATTTCCTTGCACATATGAATAAGGGCAGGTGAAGAGGTAATTTTGAAAGGATGAATAGTATGACCTTGAAGTAGAATCACACCTGTGATATATAAGCCAAGTGCCAGACTTGCAGGACTACGAAAATAAATGACTTGGTATCAGCCTAAAAATAAGTCACACATTAATGAGCATGATAGACACACACACACTACTAATTTATATAATGAGCATAGAAACCTTAGATTCTATTACAAAGACAGTTGTATTCCTTGTGAGCCTCGGCACATTCCCTAAACATTTTTGCCTTAGTGTCCACATCCACATACTCAAACTCTCAGAATTTCTTAAGTATCAGTCAAGGTAATGAATAAGAAATCTGTAAATTGCTACATAATCTAAAATACAATTAATAGCTTTAATCTTTTAGTGATTACTTTCCAAGATGATTGTGTTTGTGCATGTGAACCAACAAAATAACAAGAAGATAATTTCCATTCTATGGAAGAAAGTTTCTACCCGAGTACTCTAATGGACAAATTTCCTTTTATCTCACAAGTTGTTTAAAGGTTGCATTCAACCTTAAATATTAGATCATGGCTGTTGAGGTTATAAATGTAAGAGGCCAAAGCAATCATTGTTGGAAAAAAAAAAAACTAAAGAAAATGAAGTATTTCTTTCCCTTAGACTGGTTAATGGAAAAATTCAATGCTTGTTTATTGTGTTCCTTGATGGACAGGAAATTGACAGGAGGTGTAACTTTCTTTCTGGCTTTTAGAGTGTAAGCATTCTCAGGCCATGGCGGATGTGTAGTTCCTATTACTTTGAAAAGTCATTCATTTTAATGCCTAGTGAAAGGGCGGGTTTTAGACAGAATTAAGCACTGTTTCCTGAACAGGGAGGACAGCGGTATGTGCGATGAAGCGTATCATTCAAAAGAGAGCCCAGCTAATGAAAGCTCTCCCTGTCGTTTTCATGGAGGTGTCAGAATGAGCCTTTTCTGATTCTGCATCACTGGATCCTTATGGAAATGCAAATTGTTTATCCAAGGACAGTGACTTTCCTCTTTGCTTTATCATTTAAGGGACCAAATTTTCTTTGACTTTTCAGCACACCATTGGAATCTAAAGCAGGTTCATTAAAACTAGATGAGAGGTTGCTTTAGAAGCTACAGTCACTGTCTGAAAGACAGCGACACAGAGAAATTACAGAGAAATACTCACAGAGATACATCCTCAAAGGCAGACACAGTGATAGTCATATGAATGGCAAGAGAAACAGACTCACCAAAAAGAGGTAAATAAAGGCACAGGGTCAAAGAATGACAAAATAAAAATGAGTGTAGAGAAGGGAATCATGATCATAAAAAGATAGGAGAGAGAGAGAGAGATAGAGACAGAGACAGAGAGATGGAGAACAGAGAGTATCAGAGAAATGGGCAGAGAAAAACAGACCGGCAGAAAGAAAAATGCTTAAAACCAAAGAGATAGGAAAAGGGGAATAGAGACTAAAAGTCTAAAAAGACAGCAACAGAAAGGGAGATTCAAGATTCAGACAGACTGATAAGAGTGACAGAAAGAAATAGGTATAAAGATAGAGAGTAACTGTTATCTAGGTAAGGCGGGGGGAATGGTTCATTCTACTTCATTCAGTCCCTTAATTAGTGACTTTAGGGTCTAACCACTTAGGCCTAGTTTCAGTTTTTAAAGCATTAACAGAAGGATGCCCTTCACATATATAAAGCACTGAGTGTAGGACCTGGAACCAAGGAATGGCTCAGTAAATGGGGATTGATATTTAACATCTGCCTCCTCATCATTTAGTTAAACTTTCAGTAGTAGATGCTTTGGAGTCATAGGCTGAGTCAAATCCTTGCCTTACCCTTTAGTCTCAACCCATGGGACACAGTAAATAATTTAGCATTTGTGTTACAGTTGCTTCATCTGTGAAACTTAGATATTATTTTCTGCCTCATGGTTTTGCTCTATAAATTAAATGAAACAGCATATTTCATATGGGGCTTTGTACAGTATATTTTCGTAGTTCAACTAACTAGCTTAGTGTCCAGAATTTAGTTAAGTACTTGATAAATATTTAATCAATGAATGCATATTTGCTCTGAATATTGGTTTAGATGGAGTAAGGAAAAACTGAAATGATGATTTGGTGTTTTAATGTGAAACACTTATGAAATAGTTTCCTATCTGCTTTGCAAATTTTTGATTTGCAGAATTTCTGTAGCAGAGGCATGTTTCCTTGCTATCCATTCTATCATCTAAAGAACGATATAAAATAATATTTGTGACCATAAACTTTTATCTAGTCCTGGTGGTGACTTTTGGTCATTTTTACCTATTTATTTATTTATTTATTTATTTATTTATTTATTTATTCATTTACTTACTTACTTACTTTAATATAGGGACATGTGATTAACACAGAAGAGAGTGGTGGTAGGAATTTGGGGGAAAAGTGAATGTTTACATTAAGAGTGAAGATGGACTAGGGAAAATGATCAAGTAGACTATTAAATTAGAAAAATGATATAGAACTAAAGTGAGGTAGAGAATTTTAAAAAACTGATGTAAATGTGTGCTTTGTTGAATTCCCAGAAGAAATGGGAGAAAGGAGCAGAAGATAGAAGGTGTATGAATTATAAAAGAAAATGAAATAAATTATATCATCTCTAAAGATTATTTCTTATCAAAAAATAAATTATGAGAAAATAAAACATTTAGCTTAAAAATAATTGAGTGCTCAAAATTTCATTTTCAATATTGTATTTTTATTTGGACTTTTCGTTATTGAATATTTAATATTGAGCCCTCCTCACTAAATACAGTACATGTTATGGCAATATTTGGAGGAAATAAGTCTAAGGATGTGCAAGACTTTGATTTAAATGCTTTCTCTGTTTTCTCTAGTGTGTGGATGAATTTGCTTAATAAATGAAAAGAATAAGTATTATTTGATGTGTTCCAAGAGCTATTCATGGTGCTTTTAAATTTATCATCCATTTAACCTCTGCAATGTAGATGATGTAGAATAGATTTCCCCTCCCTGGCTAATTTTATTTCTGAATATCTCTGCTTGAGTCCCTTCACCTAAGAAGTTTTGACAGTCTCTTAAACAATCTTACTTTCTATCTGATGCTATGAACATAGAATAGAATGTTCTGTTTTAGAACATTAGCTATTGTTACATTGGTGTGCTAAAAATTTATCAAAAATGACAGCAAAAATTTTAGGCACCTTTACAAGTTTTATTGTTAAATTTTCATTCAGAATATACTTAATTCTGAATAGTATGTATTATATTAATTCTTATTTTGTATTCATAAGTCAAGTTTAAGAATAGACTAAATTCAACAAAGCTACAGATAATAAAGTTTCACATTGTTATAGTGGCAAATACTTTTTTCAAATGATGGTAACTTCAATGGAAAATGTATGAATTAGGAAATACTAAAACTAGAGTATTTCTAATATTTTATAGATGACTGCAGTACATATATAGTAAATGACTGCCATTTCGATGTAGATTATTTGTATTCCTGAGCTTTACACACACACACACACACACACACACACACACACGTTATATGCATATACATAAAGCATTTACTTAAAACTTTATTTTAAACATAGCAGTAGATGTATGGGGTAAAATAAATCAAATTATGCATTTAATTAAATATATTTCCTGTTTCTCTAATTTTCTATATGCAACTTTGCTTAATATTTTTTGGATTTCTTCTGTACTTCTATCTGTGTATATAAAAATATGCTATGATGTTTTCTCTTGAATTTTAACCAAAGTATTATTTCCTATTACAATATATAAGTGTTTCAGTACTACAACATTTAACAAATTTATTCCTTTATTGCTTTTGTTGTATCCTGCCCCAAGTTCCAAATATAGTAATAGATCATAAATCCTTTTCCTTTAATATACTTGTTATACAAATTATATACTATAGTTTTTCTTTCCAATTTTTGTCTTTCCATTATTAATACATTTTTATGTGCTTATTTTTCTGAATACCTATCTTAAGTATTTTTCCAAAACATTTTATTGATAATACCTGTCAATAAATTTTCCCAAATCCTCAGAAATTTTGACCTTTCACTTCCATTGTTTTCCCAAGATGACAGTCTTCCTTTCAGTGTTAGTGGGACACAGAATTACCTGAGTTGGTGTAAGATCATTTTCCCACTGGGCCCCCTGGAATGTGGCGGAAGAGAATAGAAAGCCGACCACAGGCAACAAGCTGGCACTTGCAGTGCTTCCCTAATGAAGTCTACCTGGTTCTGAGCTGCAGAGGAAACTCTTCTGGATCACCTGGTGGAGAATACTTCTGACAGCATACTGGGTATAATGTTAGGAGAGTCACAACTCCTGCTTCTTAGAGGTGGTGAATGGAAGATGAACTCACTATTCCACTGGGACTGAGCCTAACTAAGTTTACTGTATTAATCAATGTTGTCCAGAGGAGCAGAACTAATAGAGTATGTGTGTGTGTGTGTGTGTGTGTGTGTGTGTGTGTGTGTGTGTGTGTGTATCAGAAAGAAAAAAAGAGAAAAAAGAGGTAGTTTATAAGGAATTATATGATGATTACAGAGGCTGGGAAGTCCCGAGATTTGCAGTCAGCAGGCTGGATACCCAGGAGACCCAATGGAGTAAATTTTATTTCCAGTCTGATTTAAAAAGTAGACTGTGTAGAGGCAGTCAGGAAAAGAGAGCAAATTCTTCCTCACTCATTCTTTTTCTATTTAGGTGTTGAGAGAATTGGATGAGGACCATACATATTAGTGTGGGTGATTTGTTTTATTTATTCTGTAAATCTACATATTTATCTAATACAGAAAATATGGAACAGGCATATTCAGAGTAATGTTTTTGGTGTTTTTAAAAGATTTATTTATGCATACAAGCTGGGGTGCAGGCCAGAGGTGTGGGACAGTGAGGTGCTTCACCAGAGACAGAATGGGGAGCAGAACAGGCAGATCACCCGAAATACACTGCTGAGGGGAGCAGTGGGCGAGGTAGGAGAGGTCTGCTGCACCATGTGGGAATCCTCTGGCTGGGCAATCAAACTCACACCTCAGTTGCCGACAGCTCCACAGCGCTGCACGTAACCCATTGTGCCACCGGGGAGGCCTTATTCAGAGTAATGTTTGACCAAAAATCTGGGCACTCCATATCTAGTCAAGTTGTCTTATAAAATTAATCATCACTATTACCTTAATTAGGAAATTGGATAGTAGCAACCTTCTCTAAGGAAAAGCAGAGTTATTCACAGTTTAAAGTGAACATCTTACTTGACCCAGCTGAAACCTGTGGGGGGAAGGAAGAGTTGCAGTTATTCCCTTGGTGTTTGCTCTGAACAGGGCAGCTGTTATCAAAAGGGTTGTGTGTTGTTAGACCACTCTTTTCCTGGTCCCTTGCCTGGGAAGATGAGACTTTTCTTGGAGCCCTCTAGACTTGCCTGTTGTCAGTTCCATGTTGGAAGTTTGTTCCAGATGCACGATATCTAATAGGGAAACCCAGAAACTCTGATATCATGTTGATGTGGCTCAATTTACTGCCTTGAGGATGTTCTGTGAAAACTATCTACAGGTAGGCAAGAAATGATGCAAGGAATTAAGGAGTCAAAGCAATATTTCAGGCAAGAGAACATGGCTTAATCTAAGTCATTAGCAGTACAGGTGATCAGAAGTTCTTTTATTCTGGTTATCTTGTGAAGATAGGACAAACATAATGTATGAATTAAATGTAGGATATAAAAGAAAGAGAACTTCTGAATTGATTTTGAAATTTAAGGAGTTATTACTGCAATGATGAAGCCTGAGATACATTTAGAAAGACAAATCAAGATTTGAGCTTTTTAAAACTTTGCCTTCTGACATTTAAAAAATTAATTCCTTAAGGTAATATTAGTTGATACACTGTGTATGATTCAGAGGTAGGATCACACCTCTTCAGATGCATGTTACTGCACTAGAACCACCTCTAAAACATCTATAGTCTTTCACCATGTTTGTGATGAATATAGTGTATACAAATTAGATAATTCTGCAAGTTTAGCTATCAGAGGAGAGGTTGGAACTGAATATAAATGGATAAGGAGAGGTCTGTGGATTGGACTCTTGAGCCCTGGCAAGTGTAGATGAAATATTCTCTTGTTAAAAGTCATTGATTGTCTAGGGAGGTGAGAAGTGAGATATAAACAATTTTTCAACAAGTGGAAGTCAATAGTGACCTTGACAAGCAGTCCAGAGCTATGTTACACTGGTCAACATTGAGATTGTTACTGACTTAAAAAGGACCTAATCTGTAGTGCCTTGGTGTGCTGAATGTGAATATAACTCTGAAAATTTTTTATTCGCTCTTGTTTTGAAGATATTTCATATAATGCATTTTATGTGTTTCACCATGTAAATTTATTCAGTAGGACTCTAACAGCATCCTAAATCAGCCTAGAATGATGTAATATTGCATCACATTGCATAATACCATCGTACACATATCATCTAGAGTTGATGGCATCATTGTCTGATGCAATGCAATACCACTGCCAGGTGGCTGCTAAAGTAAGCTGACGTCAGCAGTGCACTGTAGAAAGCCCTGTCGGAAAGGTTGAGCACTGAAAACATTTCAGACTTTGTGCAAGACAGTTTCACCTACTGTTCCATAGAACTGTTATTATTTTATCCATTTAGGCACAATACAGAACAGTAATGCCTGGAAAGTGCGTTAATAGTGTGGACAGTTTCTGTTCTATTTGTGGGGAAGTGACATTTGTCAACCAGAAGGAAAGTATCACTTCTCAAGTGAAGAAGGCTTATCATCTTTACTTTGGATGCAAAGTTGGTGATCAAGACAAGTCTTGGGCCCTTCATATATGCTGTGCTCCATGTACAACACAGCTTTCACAGTGGTTAAATGGCAAAAGACCATACATGCCATCTGCAGCCTGCATAGTGTGGAGAGAGTCATGCAACCACATAAAAGTCTGTTACTTCTGCTTGGTTCATCCTCTTTCCGACAGAATAATGAAGCAAAAGAAGTCGAGAATAGTCTACCCAAACATTCCCTCTGCATTGAGACCAGTTCCACATGGTGAGGGACTTTCTGTTACAGAACCTCCAGCAGAATATTCTCTTGATTCATCTTATGAGGACAAGGGTGAGCCTACCTGCTCTTTTCCTGTTCCATCAGCATGCCGTGATCCAGATTTTCACTGTGGTGCATCATCAACCCCACACAGACTAACAGGAAGAACTAAGTGGCCTGGTTCGTGATTTGGACTTATCCAAGAATAAGGAAGAATTGCTAGGATCAAGACTCCAACAATGGAAACTTCTGCAAGAAAATGTCACAATTACTTTATAACGAAAGTGCCACCAGCAGTTGTAGCCTTTCTTCAGAAAAGAAATTACTCTGGTATTCTGTTCCAATATTGACGGCCTCATCAATGCCTTAGGAATCACTCATGACCCACAAGAATGGAAACTATTTCTAGACTCTTTGAGTCTTAAGGCTGTGCTTTTGCACAATGGAAACCATCTTCCCTCTATTCTATTCCTGAACAGCTGTGCAAGAGACAAGTGCAGAAATCTAAGAAGTAGTCTGTAACTTGATTTTTGACAGGTATTAACCATAAGCCTATTACTATTGGCATGCATTTTCTGATGTAAACATCAATTTATTGCAGATTACAAAAAAAAACAAACCTAGAACTAAAATTAGAATTTGACTGCCATATTCGTGTTGAGCACATAAAAATTGATAGGAAATGAGTAATTTTATTCAAGTAACATGACTTTTGTAAAATTTTGTTGAGCAGTGTTATTAATTGAAAGGTAATTTACCTATAAAGATGTTCATTGTTATTGTTACTATTTTTGTTTGTTTACACTTTCAAGACCTCCTTCTTGTTCACTGCTACTTCATTTGCTTTTTGAATAAACATATTATCTTATTTTTGTGAAGCTATTAATTACAAACAAGTTTATTTAATGAAATTTTATTTGAGGGAACTCTAAATGTCCCCTCTCTCCATGCCCACCTTTTATTTTGTTGTGTGTGTTTTGTTTTTCTTTTTTCAGTTTCCAAGTTTTCCTCAAAGAGAGTAATTGATTATTCATGCCCCTCCACTCACATTGAAGAACTTTTTAGTTAGGATATGTAGAACATGGATACAAACATATACTTTTATGTAATTGCTCAATATTTATATTTAGTTCATATCACCATCTGCAGGTGGTTTTTATGTCGGCAAACATTGGGGGTCTGGGAACTGATCTTCAACACATGGCCTCCTAATTTTCTCTCAAATAACTTTTTGGGATGGAATCCCTAAAAGAGATTCTAATAATTTAACCAATGCCCTTGTTTTGTGAAAAATCCAAGGGAGGCTTTATGGGTCAAGAATGGGCTGGACAAGATGCACAGCTTTTCACATTCCTTTTAATGATCGCTTAAACTACATAGAGGTTCAAAAATATAATCTTGCTGTAAATCTAGATAGATGGGTGGACAGGTAGGTGCCTGCCATTATGTACAAGCAGACCTAGTCAACAGTTAGGCTTTATTATGATGTATTCAGACAAAGAGATGGCCTCCTGTTTGATGATGCAGTCTGGGGACTCTGTGACAATGCCTTAAGGAAGCACTCTAAGTCCTAAACTATGGGGTGAGAAACAGTGTGAGGCAAATTACACAGAAACCAGGGGGGATCTCAATAATTTAACCAATGCCCTTGTTTAAGGTGTCTCAGCTGAAACTGCTATTTTCCTCTGCCTGTCACAATACTCCCTCTTGCTCAGCTTCTTAAGTTCTGTAGCTAAATTGGCTTATCTATATTATCACTGTCATTTATCATTGCCATTTACAATGTAATTTTCTGAACTCAGCTATGTAAGTTTCTGATCTTCCACTTTCAAACTTCAACAGATTTGTTGAAATCACATATTTTCTTTACCACTGATCTGTCTTCATGGTTTAACACTTCTTTTAATTCTTATGGTGAGCTGACTTGTGGAGGATGACAGATAAATACTTCTGATCAATTTACATCTCACTATCAATTACTTGCATTCCATAATTAAGAATGGAATGATTGGTTTTAAAGAATTACATTTGAACATGGAATCTAAAAATTAAAAGGTTTATTAAATAGTATTTTGTTAGTGACAAGATAACAGTAATATATCAATTGCACTCTCTAAAATATTGATTATAATAATTGCTTCTTTGGAAAAACTTAGTTTTGAACCAATTAATTTTATGTTAATTTGTTGCCAATGAATTATAATTGCTGCTACTAAGTCACCCAAAATACACTCTTTTGCTTAAAACACACACACACACACACACACACACACACCCACACACACAGACGCGTGCGCACATGCACACACGCAAGTCAGGCTTTCCATCACATTTATTTGGACTGCAGTGCAATTCAGTGTTGAACATGGATGTTGAAGACAAAGCAGGTAGAAGGAATAAGCTATTACATAGTTTGTCAGGAGATTCTCTCTCCTGCAGTTTTACCACAAGTCACAGGGTGAGAATTGAACAAGGGACACAATAGGAACAATGTTTTTAAATAAAGTATAGCATTTACACAAAGAGAATATTTTAGAATATCTTTGGTCTCACATAAAAGATTTTTAGAAATGTTTTCAAAATATTTTAAAATATTAAAATGATTTTCAAATCAACCTTAATTTGTGAATGCTTTTAAAACCACCCACTGTGTTAGAGGTGCTTATTTTGTCATGTAGGAAAAATCAGCCGCAGTTTCTGAGACAGTCATTGTTGCCTACTATCTATCCTGTGTAGTTTAGGTGAAGAGATACTCTTTCTTGTGAGCCTAATATATATATATATCCAGAGGTCCTTGCTTCTATAAATAATTTGATTCATAGTTTCAAATTCAACTTCAAATTCAATGACCCATTCAGTGAATTATTAAAGCACTTTCAGTCTTTCCATTCCAGTCTGACTTCCACCCGCAGTACTTATCTGAAATGCTTAATACTAATATCACAAATGACCTTCTGCTTGCTAAATTCGCTGGAAGATTTCAAATTTGTCTTATTCTGAACCATCTGCATTATTCAATATTGCTGACTGCTTGATCTTTGAACCTCTCTCCTTTCTTACTTTTCATGGCACAACTTTTTCCTTTTGTTTTATTACTGTTGTTTGTTTATTGAATCTTATTTTGCAAGATTGAATTCAGATTCATTTTCAGGCTTCCTTCCTTTGTATATATCTGACAAGTTAATGTGCACTGATATATTTTCTTCCTTCTCTTCTCTTCTTTCATATTACTTTGGACTTATTCTATTAACTGTTAAAGTCTTAACTAATTTCTGTATGGAGGTGGCAGCTAAAATCATATCTTAACATCTCCAACTTTCGTTGTAGAACTCAGAAAAACTGCATAATCAACTTACTCTTGGAACTTCTTTGATAGCACAAGGATAATTCATATATTTGTGAAACTAGGTTCATTATCTCTTCCTCATTCCTACTCCCCAATTTCTACTTCTTCTTTCCTGCATTTTATTATCAATGACTAATGAAAACCAACATATAATTGCAGAAGCTTAAAACCAGTATACCAGTCTTTAATTTCTCCCTTTCATTTTCAACTTGTATTTCATCAGGTGCCACATTTTTTTCTATTAATTCAACCTACTTAATAGCTTTAGAGTCCTACTATCCTTCTCTCAAAGCCCTCATCAGTTTTTACCAGATATTCAACCCACCTGTACTGCCTTGCATTAGTTTCTGTGTTGCTCTTCCCCCTTTACCCACTTTTTTTTTTCTCTACAATACTTCCATTTTCATTGTAACACTGCCTTGCTAAGTTATTTCAAGGTTTTCTCATCCAGGATTTCCTTTGTATCACCTCTTTTTGCCTAATCAAGTTTTTATAAAAGAAAAAACAAGCAAATTTAATTTAAATTTTCTGTGTAACTTAAAATGTGGAGATGTGGATATGGCTTGCTACAAGGATTTATGCTTAAATAATGATATTGGGATGCATCTATTCATTTGCTTTATTTGCTAATTTGTTCTGAAAATTCATAAGTTGTCTATTGGCATATTGAGTTTACACTATTACAGCCACTAGCACAAGAGAAAATAAGAAAAGTCTGTGCTGTGAAAATCAACCAGTAAACTTTATATCGGGTCTGTTTTGGTTCTGATTTACATGAATTGGTTCATTTGCCCTATGAGAGGATGATGAAAAATATAAATTGACTCCTTCAAAGTCATATGATACACTGTTGCTTCATAGAGAAAGGTTAGATCTAGATGATATAACATGACTTGCTATACAAAGGAGAATCCTTTAAATATCTGAAGTAGAAACTTCTCAGTTGACTCTTAATTTAAGCCAAATTGTTTAGTATTTTGATGTTAACATTAATTATCACATAATGATATGTGAATCCTTACTCTTTGCAAAGATCCAAAAATATGTACTTTTTAATCATAGGAATATACCATGTATTAAGTACATTTTTTATATATAAATGACTAATGGCATATATTAAACAACAAATGTTGGCAAGAGTGTAGGAAAAAAAGGAGCCTGCCTACACTCATGGAAGGAATCTAGACTAGTGCCACCTGTATAGAAACTCCATGGGTATTTCTTAAAATATTAAAAATAGGCATACTATATGACCCGGCAATTCTCCTCATAGCTACCTACCCCAAAACTACAAAATACTGAATTGAAGGAATATATGCACTCTGACATCCATTGTAGTACTATTTACAATAGCCAACTACAATAGGAAACGATCTAAGCCCCACAACAGATGAAAATATAAAGTAGACAGTACATAGCAGTATAGATACACAATGGAATACTACTCAGCAATTAAAAATGATGAAATCTTACCATTTTCAATAACACATATGAAATTGGACGGGACTTTGCTAAGTGAAGTAAGTCTATAGGAGAAAGACAAATAGCAGATGATTTTGCTCACATATGGTATATAAAGAAACAAAAAAACTAAACTAAAACAAACCTAGAAATATGACTGTAGAATCAAGGGTTGGGAACAAGTGAGACAGGGAACCCCATGGACTGTGGTAGATGATTGTGGGTGCTTTGTGGGTAGGTGTCATGTGGTAACATACATTTGTAGAGGAATGAACCAGTTTGTTAACCAATGTTAGCTCAATAAAATATATATATATATATATATATATATACACTATTTAAATAATAAAGTTTTAAAATTAATAAAAGAACTACATAATAGATTATCATGTTTAATTAGATTCTTCCAATTTTGGATTTTTCTGCTTTTAACTTTATGCAAAATATTTTTGAAGTCTTTTACACTTTGGTATATAATTTCTAACCTGCTTATTGATTGCATCTCTTGTTTAATTATTTAGAGATATTTTTCTCCTTTTTAAAATATTCAGTCTAAACAATAAATATTATGTCATTCTCTTATAAAATGGGGATCAAGTATTGCCTTTTCATTAAAATTACCATATTTTCTGAAGGCAGAAAATTAAAGACACCAGTTTTTGATGTTACTATTATCTCAGGTTAGACAATCTAATAATGAACAAACAACTCCAGTGATGTTACAATAGCAATATAAATTTATTTTATACAATCACCTGGGAAGGAATTAGCAAAGATCATTACAATGGATAAAAATTGTAAAGGACCAATTATAATGACAATATTTAATAAGGGTCTAACTTTTCATGTTAGATTTTATTTTCATTGTCTTAAAATGATTCAGGAATCTTTATCTCATCATACTCCAGAAAGCATTGTCCTCATTAGAAATTCTGCTACTGTATTTATATTTTTCATATTTGTATTCCCAATAGCAGTGACCTGTATGGTGCCAATAATGTTTATTAAATGAATAAGTCATATTTGTTTTCATATAACTGTTTCTTGTGACTAATCTAAACTTAATACCTTTACTTTTATAAACAGAAAATTATTATAGACATTTCAACTCTTCTTTGTCTAAATTCTTGTATTCTTGTTGAGAATATTTTTCCTGTTTTTTTTTTCTTATTATCTTTTGAAGGATTCTTAGACTGTGCAAGGTATTTTTCAAGAAGCTCTTTCTTTAATTGGTTGCATGTAGTAAGGCAGTATCATAACCAAGTGCCTGTTTCTGGTGGCTGTACATGTCACATCTGATTCATTCAAAAGCTACATTAGAGGGCTTAATGTGGACTACCAAAAGGATGCGATTCTTTTAAGATATCACATAATATTGATATAATGATAAAGGCATAGGAGTTCTATTCTTATGTAGTTGGCAGTGTGCTTCATACATTTTAAAATGACAGCGATGCTGATGGAAATGAGATTTTCACTTCCAGTAATCCCCAAAATCATTATTTTTATGTGAAGTTAAAGAGCATATTATGTCATGAGTATAGTCACTCAATATGTTTGTTGAATAAGTATACTAAAAAATGTGGAATACACAATCAGTATTTCAGTCTACATCTCTAAGAATTCAAATTTTAAAAAACCTCTTTAACAATAACATGTCTTCCTAAATAAATTTCAATATTATATTTGTTTTGTTTCAATTAAATTTTGATGTAATATAATCTTGATATTTGTGATCTAGTTTTTTAATATCAACAGAATTGTTGTTAGTGAATCACATATGTATATACTAGATACTTAAGTTTTATGTAAATCACTGATAACTTTGGAATATTTACTATGTAATAGTCTTAGAGATTTTGAATAGATGGGCAGATGTAAGGTAAAATTCTTTTCTATATAGTAGTACTTTAATTTTTTTTAAAGACTTATTTATTTATGCATACAAGCTGGGGTACAGGCCAGAGACTTGGGGCAGTGGGTTCACCAGAGACAGAGTGGGGAGCAGCACAGGCAGAGCGACAGAAATACACTGCTGAGGGGAGCAGCGGGCAAGGCAGGAGAGGTCTGCTGCGCCGTGTGGGAATCTCCCTGGCTGGGCATCGAACTCGCGTCACTGATGCTGACAGCTCCACAGCGCAGCACTTAACCGCTGTGCCACCAGGGAGGCCCTCTACATGGTAGTACTTTAAAAACGATCCTCATTAGAAAGACAAAATACTTATTTTGTTTCTGAGTTTTCATGGATTCTAACTGAATAATCTTATAATCAGAAAACATGGCTAATACATTTGAACTAGAATACTATTATCTTTTTTCTCTGTATTTTACACCTTTAGCAACAGTAGCTTCACTCAAACCCAGAGCAGACTTGGGGTTAAAATTTCTCAAAGGATGAAAAATGGATTTTTCTGTGAATGCCTACTAATGATTCTTTTGTAGAAAAGATAAAATTAAGTATAAATAATATACAGCTCTAGGTAAATAGAAATATGTATATTTATTGTTGTCAATTATTAAAACTACTAGCAATTATTAAAACTACTGGTGTTTTGGTTAGCATTCGCATATGAAATATTGGGACAAAAATAAACACTTAGCCATAAATACATGATTTATTTACTCTAGTGTACAGAGTAATACCTATCAATTTTACAAGAACTGGTTTGCAAGAGATGATTTCAGTTATTTTTGTCCTTATACAGTTTATCATTATGTTATCATTTTCCTTTTTATTCATATTAGTTATATTTGGATGGATTATTGTACCCAGTACCTGGGACTTTATATTGTATCTTTAACTAATTTATGGAACTTCTGACTTGACATGATAATCAATTATCATTTCAAGGAATATAAACACTGAAGTGAAATGGTTGAATAAATATTAAAAATTAGTGTATAGCTCATGTATCAATGATCTATTGCTTAAATAACAGTGTGTAGCAAATAATCCCAAAACCTCAGTGGCATGAAACAAAAAGCTCATAGTCATATTGCACTTTATTGACTTGACTGGGCTCACGTTCATCTGAGGACTGACTGGCTGTTGACTGATCTAGACTGGCTTTAGCTGAGACTACTGGAGATGATTGGCTTTGTTTCAAATGCCACCAGTCCTCTAAACCACATGGTATGTTATCATGCTGATGGGAAAAGGTACTAAACATAAGGCCAACTGAAATACTCTTGCTTTTTATCTTAAAGCAATCACATAGGAGACCTATGTTAGAGTGAGAGGATACTGCAAAACCACCTGGCAAAATTAGAGTACACATGAAAATGGGCAGCACTGAAGCCATGATTGTAGTTTATTTCTTCTTTTAAATATAGCTCATTAACTCAAAATATCCCTATTAAGAGAATACTAGAAAAACATTTCAGGTGCATATATATCATTTTCAGAAAGTAAGAAATCAGGGGATTTAAATGGTATTTTATACTCAGGATTCACTTGTGTTAACAATGCTGAGAAATCACTGCTTGGGTGGAAGGATAGGGGTATTGCTCTGCAGACACTGAAATATCTCTATGGCATTAAATAGCAGGTTAGATATTAGAGACAAAGCAGCATTCTAGTTTTCTACACTGGGTCCCCATGAATTGGAGAATATGGGGAAATAAATGTGGATTGCCAGAAAACACTCAATGCTATTGCCATGAGATCCAACTTTAGCCAGGATAACTTGGGGAAAATTAATCACCTCCTGAGTTCTGACATAAGAGTCTGGAGCAGAAAGGCAAATTTATTTATATATCCTGAGACATGAGTGGCCTAAGACTTTTTTTCTAATATATATTTTTGTTGTTATTTATGTCTTTTACATTTTGTATTCCCCTTGGGTCTTTTATGTCTTTCACATTTTGTATTCACAACCAATTCACCCGTGATCCATCTCCATAGTCCCTTGTGTTCATTTCTATTCCATTTTGTGCGCTTTTCCTTCCCTCCCTCCGCCTTCCCCATACCCCCTGCTGATTGTCTCTCTCCTATTTGGTTTCCTTATAGTCCTATTATAAGTGAAACCATTCAATATTTTTCTCTTTCTTTCTGGCTTATTTTACTGAGTATGATCCCCTCTAATTCCATTCATGTCGCTGCAAATTGCATGTGTTTGTCTTCTTTCCATGATGAATTGTATTCCATTGTGTATATGTACCACATCTTCTTGATCCAGTCATCTGTTTTTGGACATTTGGGTTGCTTTCATACCTTTGCTATTGTGAACAGTGCCGCAATGAACATACGGGTGCATGTATCCTTTCGGATTAGTGTTTTTGTATCCTTTGGGTAAATTCCCAAAAGTGGGATTGCTGGGTCGTATGGAAGTTCCATGTTTAGCAGTTTGAGGAATCGCCATACAGCTTTCCATAGTGGTTGGACCAGTTCACATTCCTACCAGCAGTGTAGAAGAGTTCCTTTTTCTCCACATACTTTCCAGCATTTGTTGTTGCCTGTATTTTTAATGTGTGCCATCCTCACAGGTGTGAGGTGGTATCTCATAGTGGTTTTGATTTGCATTTCCTTGATTATAAGTGATGTTGAGCATTTGTTCATGTATCTGTTGGCCATTTGCTTTTCTTCTTTGGAGAAGTGCCTTTTGAGCTCTTCTGCCCATTTTTTTGATTGGGTTATTGGCTTTTTTGTTGTTGAGTTGTGTGAGTTCCTTGTAAATTTTTGTTATCAGTCCTTTATCAGATGTATTGTGTGCAAAGATCTCTTCCCAGTTGGTAGGGTGTCTGTTAGTTTTGGTTAATGTCTATTTTGCTGTACAGAAGCTTTTTATTTTGATATAATCCCATCTGTTTATATTGTCTTTCACTTCCTTCGCTTTGAGGGATGTGTCTTTCAAGATTTTGCTGAGATGTGTGTCATGTAGAGTTTTGCCTATATTTTCTTCTATACATTTTATAGTTTCAGGTCTTACATCCAGGTCTTTTATCCATTTTGAGTTGACTTTTGTGCAGGGTGTGAGGTAGTAGTCTAGCTTCATTTTTTTGCCTGTGGCTGTCCAGGTTTCCCAGCACCATTTATTGAATAGACTGTCCTTGTTCCACTGCATTTTTTTTGCTCCTTTGTCAAAGATTAGTTGTTCATAGTTATGTGGCTTTAATTCTGGGTATTCTATTCAGTTCCATTGATCTTTCTGTCTGTTTTTGTTCCAGTACCATGCTGTTTTAATTATTATGGCTTTGTAATATAGTTTGAAATCAGGGAGTGAAATTCCTCCATTTTCTTTCTCTTTAATTAGGAGGGCTTTAGCTATGCAAGGTTTTTTGTGGTTCCATGTGAATTTCATCAGTAGTAGATCTATTTCTTTGAAGAATGTCATTGAGATTTTTATTGGAATAGCGTTGAATTTGTAAATTGCTTTTGGTAGGATTGCCATTTTGATAATGTTAATCCTTCCAATCCATGAGCAGGGGATGCTTTCCATCTTCTTGTGTCTTCTTCTATTTCTTTCAACAGAGTTTTGTAGTTTTCTTTGTATAAATCCTTTATGTCTTTTGTTAGATTTATTCCCAGATATTTGAATCTTTTGATTTCGATTTTGAAGGGGATGGATTTCTAAATTTCTTCTTCTTCAGATTGGGTGTTTTCATATAGGAAGGCTACTGATTTTTGTGCATTGATTTTGTATCCTACTACTGTATTGAACTGGTCTATTATTTTGCGTAGTTTTTCTATGGAGTTTTTAGGATTTTGTATATATATATATTATCATATCGTCTGCAAATAGAGAAAGTTTAATTTCTTCTTTTCT